>PJEM01012118.1:0-49218 GCA_004023845.1 Helogale parvula
CCCCAGCATTTCTCCCCTCCCCATCCCCCTCCCTGCCTCCAGTCACCTCCCTCTCTCCCTTTTCTCTCTCCCCTCCCATTTCTCTCCCTCTCTCCCCCTCCCTAACTCTCTTCTCCTAAGTAAGATATTTGACTTTGAAATTAGAACAAAATTCTTTCAGCACCTCATTATGAAATTCACTCCTTTGTGATTACTTTTTAAAAACTGCAGATGAGATCCATATTGTGTCCCTGGTCGGGACCTCAGTGCCGAGCTGACCCGTGTGGGTCTCAGGCCCTAAATTCACCACCTTAACCTCGGGCTGGTGTCAAATACCCATTTCCCCTCCGGTGTGAAGTTGGGGGTCACATTGGATGCGGGCACAGAAAATCACTTTTGATTTTCTGTTGTGAAGCGGCCCCAGGGCCCCCCCCCCCCCCCCCCCCCCCCCCCCCCAGGGCCTGGCTCTCCTCCCCTGGCCCAGCCTCGCTCCCCAGGATCTGCAGAGACATCCGCCACCAAATCTACTTGACTCTATTCAGGCCCTAAGTACAGGAAGGTAGTTATTGTACAAGATTAGTTTCCTGTAGGCTGTAAATTGGCAGCGGCAGAAAATACAGGATGAATTTATTAGCGAGCAAGGTCAGCCGAAAGGAAGACGGGCCGGGGACCGGCCTTCCTCTCCCTCGCCTCCCGGACTGCCGGCCGCCTGGAGAAGGCCCTGCAACAACTTAATCACCTCTTAATAGTTTTAAGCAAACTCAAAAGGCTGCGGGCTGGGAAGCCGGGAGGTCCGGCTGCCTGGAGATGATAGGAATGTCTCTTTTGCCAAGTGTGAGCGTCGGACACCTCGTTAGAAGCCCCTACAGGCTTGGGCTCCGGAGGGTTTGTTTCTAGTTTGGGTTTGGTCCGCCTTACATGCTGCTGGTTGACTAGGTCTTCCCTTTGAAGCTACATCTTTACATTTGGGAATAAAAGGGCAGCCTCTTTGTAAAAAAAAAAAAAAGAAGGGAATGCTCCCTTGAAAACACACAGTGACCGGAGCACAAAGGTGGGCCGGGACCTTATGAAGACAGTCAGGAGAAAGCGCCTTCCTTACCTGAGCCTCCCCGGGGTTAGAAATGCGCCCCTCCCCTTTCCTCTTCTGAGATTTTTTTCAAATGGCTTAAAGCTGTCAGGTAAAATTAGGCCCCGCTAGTAGGAGATGAAGTATTTGATCGGTTTTCTAGTGCCTTTGCACGAAAGGTTGTAATTCAATTTTTAATTATACCCGGGATCTGCGACGAGTTACGGGAGACCCTCCTCCTCTGTGGGCAGGGCCCCGGCGTCCCCCTGTCTCAGGATCCCCCCCACTCCTCCGAGGAGCTGCTCGGGCAGGGCCGAGCAAGGGTGCGAGCATAGATGAGACGGGCCCCTCCTCCCCCCCCTCCTGGCAGAGAAGATCCTTGTTGGGAACGTGCTTTCCTAACTTCTTCGGGAGGTGCACCACTGCCCGTAGGAAAGGGTGGGTGGTCGCATGTCCTCCTCCAGAAAGGGCCCAGCAGTGTTTCCTGAGCCAGTGGCCGTCCCCCTGGGCTGGCTGCCCACTGTGACCTGGGTGCTGTCACAGCCCCCGGGACTGCCTGCAGGGTCAGAGCGGCCGGAGGGAGGCCCACACCCGCACCTCCATCTCTGTGGTGCAGACAGGCCCCCGCCGGGGCTGAGCTGCTGCTCCCGGGGCCCAGGGAACAGCCTGCTTCTCCAGTGGGTCCACGTGTCCAAGCTGCACAGCCCATATCAGGAAGTTCAAAGGGACTCCCTCGCAAGGACAGACCTCAGAGGAATGTTCTAGATGCACTCCGTGCCGTCCCTCCCCAGAGCTCGGGGATAAGTCCACAAGGCAGGTGCCCCCCTTGCAGCTCCATGCCCACCGCTCAGCCCTGCTGCGGGTCGGGGGCGTCGACTACTCCTACGTCTATGATTTGTTGAATAACTGGCTGGACTTCCCGCCCTCCTTCCCTCTCCCGGCGGACGAGGGTCTGTGGCGGGCGCGAGCTGCACCTGCCTGGCGTCTGCTGGAATGTCCGGGCCGGGCCAGACTCAGCCTCTCGTGACCCTCCCCAAGCCGGTTATCTGTCACAGATAAATCCAGAAAAGGAGGGGGCGGTTCACATCCAAAACTGCCCCAGAGAGAGCCGTGGCAAGGCCATCCAGGGCCACACACTAGCTGATTCGGGAGGGCGCGTCCCCACGCAGCCCAGAACCGGCGCCCATGATGGGACAGCCTTTGCTCCCTGTGGGGTTCTGGTGGAGGACACTTTGTCCCCGAGAGCCCTCGCCTTGCTGACACGTCCTCCAGCCAACGGGTGAGGTGACCTCTTCTCCCCGGACACACCCCTCCCGGGCTCACCCGCCGGGATGATGCGCTGAGTGGGGCCCGCGGGCCCTTAGCTGTGTCCCAGTGAGAACCCCTCGCCCTCATGTGGGCAGTCCCCACGACCAAGGGCATGGTCAAAGCCACTTCCAAGCCAACGGGACAGACAGACCCGGGCAGGACAAGACACGACAACGTGGCATTGAGTATTGAGTAAGTCAATGAATCACCAAAGAAATACGGGAGTGTTGGCGGGCAAGTGCCAGGCGTTACTGACTTAGGATTTAGTGCATTAAAAAACAGTATATTGCATTTGTATATTTTAAAAAGTTCTCCTTATTATAAAAATGAACGAACACAAAACGGTATACTGTATAATAGAATATTACCCAACTCTTAAAAGCAGGCAGGGGAGCCTAGATACGTACCACATGGAGGAACCCAGACACGAAAGGCCACAGAACGCATGATGCCATTTACTTGCAGTATCCCAGAATGCCCAAATTAATAGGGACAGGAAGTAGGTAAGTGCCAGGGGAGGCGGGGGGAGGCTAATGGACCTCTGTTCAGGATGGTGTAAACATTCTGGAATTAGGTACTGATGAGGGACACATAGCTTTGTGATTATACTAAAAACAATGGACTTAGGGGTGCTTGGGTGGCTCAGTCAGTTAAGCATCTGACTCTTGGTTTTGGCTCAGGTCATGGTTTCGTGGTTTCATGGATTTGGGCCACGCGTCGTGCTCTGTGCTGGCGGCACAGACCCTGCTTGGGATTCTCTGTCTCCCTCTCTCTCTGCCCCTCCCCACTAGCACTGTCTCTGTCTCTCTCAAAATAAATAAATTAACCAAAAAAAAAAAAAAGACTTGCACAATTTATAAGTGTGGATATTATGATATCAGAATTATATATCAAAAGAGATAAACCAAAAAAATGAGCCAATGGCCGGTTGAAACAGAAGTGACTCCCCCGTCCATCCACCTTCGTACAAGGCTGGGACACCACCCCGCTTTTGTGCAATAATCCCTTTTGGGGCAAAGGTCACAGGTTTGGACAAGTACCTAGTGTCACAACTTTCTAGGAGACCTAGTTTGCTCAGCGTCCAGGCCAAGGCACACGTCCCTTTGGAGTTCCAGTTTTATTGAACCTGCAGAGGAGCGGAGAAGCATCTGGAAGGAACTGCCAACTCGGGCAAGACCTTAGTTGTTTGAATAACTTTGGCCTGGAAACCACGCACGTTCTTCTGTGTCATCACAAGTCCCAAGCTCAGTGAAATGCGTTTCCAGCTAACGCGTGTCCGGGGACTGTCCCTTTGCCACACACAGAAGAGCCAGCTTGAGCTGGATTTGTAGGAAGCTGATTTCCCAATCTGGGTACGTGAGGTCTGTCTTTCATTCTGCACATTCCCCACGCCTTGACGGCAACAGAGCCCCCTGGCTCGGGTCCCCGGTTTCCACATCAGTAAATGTTGAGCAAGAAATTCTATTTCTTAATTGCTCAGACTCCAAGGACAGCCACACGCAGGAAGCAGCAGGGTGTCCCTATCACCTCAGATCTTAAAGATACGAAGCGGACGGAGAGGAGATGAGAATAGGCACAGACAACAGAGACTCCCTTCTCCCCCGGTCCCCAGGCATTTATTTGAGTGGGTTCAGCCTTCTGCGTGGACCCCACTCTCTGGTGGCAGAAACAAAAGCACAAGGCCATGGTAGAGCTCAGCCAGATCCAGACGGTGCCTGCTGTCCTCGCCCCCGAGCCGTGAGCACACCCCTCTTCCCGTCAGGCCCGCGTCTCTCCTCCTCACGCGTCCTCCTGACTGTGCTCACCCAGCACCCAGCGCGCCTCCCAGAGGAGCCAACCCTCATCGATCAGACCCCAGAGGAAACAAACAAAGCAACTCCTCCCCATCCCGTTGACCAAAACCACCGAATTTATCCGCGTGACAACCCCGGAGAACCAGCGAGAACGGTGTGGACGGTGGGGGTCCCCTTGCTCCCTGCTCTGCTGGTTGTTGGCCAGTCTGCATCTCGGCCGTCTCTGAGGGTCCATCCTGGCCTGCCCGAGGTTCAAGGACCTGGAGGCCCCTGCCGCCCAGCCGAAATGTAACACGTGCATGCCAAAGAAACGAATGGAGGTTGACAGCATTTTAAAGCTTAAATCTGCGACTTCCATAAAACTGAATTGTAACCCCCCCCCACAAGCTTCTTAAATGCCAAGATCCTCATGATCCCCCAGGAGGAGTCAGGTGATCTGGGTTCAGTAGCCTCGTCTGCCAGGGTGGTCGTCTTGTCCCAGTAATGAATGCCGTCTCTGAAGCTGAGATCGTTGGCCGTTAAGGGAAAGGGTCAGACCAGGGGGGGCAGGACAGACGAGGGATTCGGGGGGGTGCAAAGGCGGGAAGAAAACAAGAGGGGTGCGCTCTTCCAAGGAGGGGATGTGTGCTCCCCAGGCTCTGTGGACACGGCCTCCTTGTGAGCCCAGCTTCCCCAGCCCAGCTCGAGCTCTGCGGGACCCAGGCCTCCCCACATCCCCTCCGGGCGCCTGGCAGGCAGCCTGAGGCCAGCAGCCTCTCAAGGGGGCTGCATGCCCAACACCATGTGAGGGAGCAGAGTCCGAGTCAGCTCCCTCAGCGTCCTCTCCCCTCTCCAAAATCACAGTTTCTTTGGTAAAAGTGTTTCAGGGCCGGGGATGCCTGGGTGGCTCAGGCTGTGAAGCATCTGCCTCTTGATCTTGGCTCAGGGTGTGATCTCACGGTTCATGAGTTCGAGACCCACAATGGGCTGTGGGCTGTCAGTGCGGAGCCTGCTTGGGATTCTGTCTCTCCTTCTCTCTGCCCCTCCCTTCCAAACCAAATAAATAAACAGAAAAAAAAACAAACCCTTTTTTTTTTAGTGTTTCATGAGCATGTGCCAGGGATGCCAGGGCCCTGCCATTGCACCATAAACAGGATTAATAAAAGTCCCAGTGTGTATAATCTAGCTCTGGTTCTAGACCTGGGCTTCTCGGGATCCCCGATAACTCTCTGGAGCTCACGATATCTCGGTGAAGACTGCAGGCCATCCGGGTCCAGGGATCCCAACTACAAAATTAAAAGTACGGAACAGAACGCTTCGTGATATTAAAACAGTAAGACGACGGGGGCCTGGGGGGCTGTCGGTTGAGCATCCGACTTCCTCAAAGGTCATGATCTCACGGTTCGTGGGTTCGAGCCCCGCGTCGGGCTCTGTGCTGACAGCTCAGAGCCTGGACCCTGCTTTCGATTCTGTGTCTCCCTCTCTCTCTGCCCCTCCCCTGCTCATGCTCTGTCTCTCTCTCTGTCTCTCAAAAATGAATAAATGTTAAAAAATATAAAATAAATAAAACCACAAGACTGCAAGTACATCAGGAAACAGACTTGGCTCACAGTGGGAGTAATAACTTTGAATAGTTTTGTAAAATTATAAGCAAAATGTGTTAGCTTTGTTTTATTTTCTTTACTTTGCTAGCGATTGAGCTCACATGACTGAATGCTGTGCAATGATGATCCCAAACCGCTCAGGCCGCGTGCGGGTGCAGCTCCCTCCCGGGCGACACCTGCTGAAAGCCCGGCCCCCTGGAAGGTGGCCGCTGTGATCACCCCTGCCCTGCAGGTGAGGAGACCCGGGCGCGGAGCCGGCGAGGGTCAGACGCCCCTCACGTCAACCGCGGCCCCGTAAACCCAGCGCAGCTCTCAGCCAGGGCAGGTCTGGGGAAATGGTTTTCTTGCACACTTAAGGATATTGGCCTCACACGCACGAAACGCCCAAGCTGACGTCCAGCGCCGCAGCGGACACGGGCACGGGCTCGCCTCGCCACCCGCAGCCCCGCCGTGCCCGAGCCGGTGGCCTCCGCCGAGTGCGCTCTGACCCGCCATGGCCTCCGGGACACGGGGGCGAAGCCGGCGTGCTGCAGGGCCCTGAAGGTTAATGAACCAGCACGTGCTGCGTGCTTCAGGGGGCGTCTGGCTTGTGCTGAGGGTCCTAAAGGCGCTTGTCAATCATCGGTGAATCCCTGCGTCAGTTTGGGGCCGGAGGAAGGACGAGCCCGGGAAAGCGGGAGGTTAAAGAAGGCGGACGGCACAGGCATCCTGCCCGGAGCTCGGGGCACGTCCGGTGTCACCGGGTCTGGAAGGAGAGCTCTGCCATGAACGAGTTCAGGCTCAAAGCGAAGGTTTGGCTGGGAGCATCGTGATCTGAGGCGCCTTCGGGTCGGCCTGGCGGGGGATGGTGGGGAGGGACAGACACAAGCACCCGAGGCAGAGAAGACCTCTGAGGGGGCAGGCCCGTCGTCGTGGGGAAGAGCCGACAGTGCACTTGGAAGAGAGGGTTCGACTCCGCAGTCGGAGCTGTCAGACCAGAGACTTGGACGCCTCTGCCTGGAAATGAAGGATGAGACCCTGCTGATGGGTGTGATGTCTGGAGGGAAAGAGAAAGGGACAAAGGTCATGGGGGGGAGGCAGCCCAGAGGACAACTGCCGCGCAGTGGGGAGAGGGGAGCAGGATGAGGGGAAGTCGCCGGGAGCAAGGGGCTCAGGGGATTGGAGCCGATGGGTCAGGGGACTTGCCGACGGGAGCTGTCCCAGGTGTGGCCTGCAGGACCGCAGGATGGAGGACAGCCCGTCAGATCAGGCAGTCGTGTGGTCCTCAGTGCCGCTCAGGAGAGCAATGCCGGGGGAGCGGACGTTAAGAAACGGGACGCGGGTTTGTCTGTGAACTGCCCTGGTCCTGCAGCTGGGACTCTGTTAGACACGCGGGTGACCAGCCCCGACCCGGACCCGCTGCGTCGGCATCTCAGCGCTGGGCAGCTCGTGTGTGTCTAAGTGTGTGCGTGTGGGTGTGCGTGTGGGTGTGCATGTGGTCTGGGTGTGAGCTTGTGTTTGAGATGGGGGAGGCGGGATCTTTCTGTTTGCAAAAAATCTTCGAGGGGCCCCCGAGTGGCTCAGTCAGGTAAGCGTCTGACTTTGACTCAGGTCATGATCTTGTGGTTCGTGAGTTCCAGCCCCACACAGGGGGCTCTGTGCTGACAGCTCAGAGCCTGGAGCTGCTTCAGATTCTGTGTCCGCCTCTCTCTGCCCCTCCCCCACTTGCACTCTGTCTCCTGCTCTGTCTCAAAAATAAATAAACATTAAAAAAATTTTTTTTAATCTTTGAGAGGACACATAACGGAAAGCCACCGCAAGTTTAGTCATGAACGAACAGTGTTAACAGTCTATTGGGCACGAGCCAATCTACAGATAATTGCAAAAGAGTCTCCTTGTGCGTTGTGCAGAGGGGTGCAAGCAGGTGTGGCAATCTGAGCCTGAGCAGTGGATCCTGTGCGTGACGACATCCGGCTGACACTGCGCCATAGGTTTGCAAACGTCACCACTGCAGGAATCCAGGTGAAGGGTCCCCAGGGTCCCCCTGTATTACTCCGTAAGGTTAATCACTTGTGAATCTAGAATTATCTGAATAAAAATGTCAATGAAATATGGTGCTCCAGAGTCATGGCTTTACGTATTTTTTTAAATTTCTTTGTTTTGAAAATCAACTTTTTATACTTTTAAAGACAGAACTTTGGCCGTATGCATCACAATGAATATAAATGCCATTTCCTAACACATTAATTAGTCACCACAAAGACAAAATAAGAAGGTTAAGTCAAAGGGAAAATTAGTGATCTTAAAATAGCAAAACAACATCCCAGTGGATGAGCTACTCCATGAAAAGGATGACTTTAAAAAAGGAGAATGCATCCAGACACATATATTACGTTCATGTTGGGAGCTTGGATCCTTGCTGGAGAATTAAGATTGGTTCAAAGCCCTTTATTTTCAGTGTTATAATAGAAAAAAAACCCTACTACATTATTCCGTTAATTTCTTCACCATCTCCAGGAGAGCTGTAATGTAGAGCTAAAAATACAGTTATGCTCAAAACGTACACAAACTTTATTGACAAATTACATCACAAATGGAAATTCCCGGGGCACATGGGGGCTCAGTCGGTTGAGCACCCAACTTTAGCTCAGGTCATGATCTTGCAGTTCGTGGATTCAGGCTCCACATCGGGCTCTGTGCCGACAGCTCAGAGCCTGGAGCCTGCTTCGGACTCTGTCTCCCTCTCTGTGCCCCTCCCCCTGCTCACACTGTGTCTCTGTCCTTCAAAAATAAATAAATATTAAATTTAAAAAAAAATTTGGAGCTACAAAATCAAAGAAATATCTTTAATTTGGAAAGGATGTCAAAAGTGCCTCTTTACAATAAACACACATGGACCATAAAAAGCAGGGTTATATTGTAACAACATATCTTTGTTTGAGGTTTTCTTGGGGGAAGATCCTTTTCCGTAATCATATGTCACGATCATCATCCACTGAACGAAACGCACACCATGTACTAACTATGTGGGTTATTCTTCCTGGAATTCCAGGGCTCATGGGTTATTAATCTTATTTTTCAGGTGATGAAAGTACAGCCCAGGAGGTTAAAGAGCGTCTAAGGTGACACAGCTTGGAATGGATGATTCCAGCTTCCAACCTTCCTCCAGAGCGCCCCCAGAGCTTGCGCACCCAGACACGGGCCTGCACACGCACTTCTTGCAAAGTTCTGAAAACCAAGTCTTTCGTTGTCACTGTTCCCCCCCCCCCACTTCCCAAAAGTTACTTCTTCTGCCCAAAGCAGGGATTTCAAGCATAGGACAACAGGATAAGGTCTCTTTAGAACTCAGTCTGACTTACACACTTCCAATTTCCTGCAAGAATACCTCTGAAAACACAGAAAAAGATAAAACCCAGCACCGAATACAAGCCTGACCGCCAGGCCGCTGCCAGCATCCGGGGGCCACGCCAGCTAAGACAGGACAATAGCACACTGAGCAACTGGTGCGCACCGGTCCCAGAGAACAGGCGTGACAGAGGGGAGGCCCCGCCCCCCACCTGGGCTCGGCCCCGCCCCGGCCCCGCCCCGCACTGCCCCACAGACTCAGTCTTCCGTCCCTCTAGGCAAAACAGCTGAGTTCTGAGAAAACTGGATGAGAAAAGGCGCAGAATCAATTGATTGTAAAACAAAAAGCCTTCTAAAACCAAGGAGGGGGCGCCTGCAGGACTCAGTCGGTTAAGTGTCCGGCTTCAGCTCAGGTCACGATCTCACAGTTCGTGGGTTCGCGCCCCGCGTCGGGCTCTGTGCTGACAGCTCAGAGCCTGGAGCTGCTTCGGATTCTGTGTCCCCCTCTCTCTCTGACCCTCCCCTGCTCACTTTCTGTGTGTCTCTCTCTCAAAAATAAACCAAAAAAAATGTTTTTTAATAAATAAATAAATAGAACCAAGGAGCCCTAGACAGATGTGTCCTGCTCTGGGTCATGGCAAATGCCAGCTGCCCTCCTCCACTCACCCCGTGACCTTCTGGCCCCCAGGACGCGCCTGGTCGGTCTTGTCCTTGAGACTGCCCTCCGGGATCTCCCCGAGTGCCCCAAACCTGTTCTGGGCCCCTATTCCCAGGGCTGCACTCTCCCTCCGCCCAGAATGTCCCCACCCCGCCTCTCCTCCCTCATCTGACCCCTTCCTTTTCCCCCTGAGCACGGCGCCTGGAAGCTTCCCCACGGGCAGGGATGGGGAACGCTGTGACACCGCGCCCCCGGAGGACGTCCGTCTGGGCTGTGAGCTGCCCCTCCCGTGTCCGGCTGCGTCACCCCCGGAGGGCAGCTTCAGTTGTCCGGGCCAGGCGTGTGCGGCATGGAGATGTGGGCGCCAGAACCATCGGCCTGAGCATGATGGGTCGCCACACCATCAGTAGCTGCTTTTTTCCTACTCCCCAGCGGCCAGCCTGGTTTCTGACACAAAGACATCCCCGAAAGATGTGTCAGAGGGGCCTGAAGTGATGGCGGCCTGGCCATGGCTGTGGGCGCCCTCGGGGAGGGGAGAACCCAGGCTGGCGAGAAAGGGCAGGGCTGAGGGCGCTCGGGAGGCCGGCCCCAGCCTGTCTCACACGGTGCGGAAAGACGGCAGACACACAGGGGACCGCATCTCGCCTCTTGACGACCAGCCGTGAAGAAAAGGCCATCCTGAGAGTGTACGGGCAGAGTTCCCATCTGGCCCCATCAGCTCGGGCCGTGCCGACAGATCACCCCCAGCTGGGAGGTGTTTCTCCCGTCCAGGGGCTGGAAGGGGGGCACCAGGGCGCCCCGGCTCCGTTCTGGGAGGACACTCCTCCCTCGCCTCGCTGCATCCTCGCCGGCAGAGCAGAGCCCTGAGGTGGCTTCTCTGTCTTATGAAGATGCTCATGGCACCATGCGTCCCATCCGCGTCCCCTAGTCTGACCCTCCTAGTGCCACCACGCCAAGGGGCAGAGCTTCGACAAGTCCGTTTGGGGGCGGAAACACGGCGTCCACGACAGAGGACCAGGAACCGGTGGAGGTGGAGCGGGTGGGGAGATGACCCACCGGTTGAGGGCTTTGTCCTGGTGATTTGTGTTTTCTTGGAAAGTCGAGGTCAAGCTGAGCTGCTTAGTGGGGAAGGGGGGGAAGGGGCCGTGGAGCATCTCTGCGGGTTTACAATGACCCCTGGGAAGAACGGGGCCCCAACGCCCAGCTGTGGGGACACCATCAGTCACGACCGCAGCACCTCACGTCCTTGGACGTGTCCAGGAAGGCTGCCTGTGCTCAGGTGTGAGGGGAGCCTGGGGAGGTGGGGAGGGGCTGGGGGCTAGGGCGGAGCCTGTGGGCATCTGTCCCCCAGCAGGTGCCGCTGTCCTGAGGCTGGCACCCAGCCCAGGGATCCACGTGGGCTGTCTAGTGGTGTTCGGGGGGCAGAGTCAGCAGCAGAGGATTCGTTAGTTCAAACCATACAAAATCTGGCGAAAACGTGAGCTCCTTTGACCTGTCCCAGAGCCATGGGGCCCTACCCCGCAGCCTTCTCTCCGGCTGGTTTCCACTATGCATCAAAACAGTTTTGTCGCGGGTTTCACGGCATGAGTAGCCCGTCAGCACCAGACTTTTCTCACCTGGGGAGCATCCAGCTCCGGCACAATCCTGCAAGTGTCCCCGGAGCTGGAGCTGTCTTGGGACACAGGACATCCCGGAGCTAGTGAGGGTGCGCAAGCTGCAGTCAGATCTCAGGAAATCTGCTCGACGGGAGGGACGTGGGGCTGGAGAGAGGACTGACGCCTTGTAGACCATGGGGCACAGTGTGCTTCCCTCACGTTAGATTTCACTTGATCAGGATGAGAGTCAGGGGCTGCCTGTGGCCCAGAGGATTAAGAGGCTTCGGTGCCGCCTCTGTGGGCCTCCATGCCCCCCCACCCCCGCCGTGGAAAACTGAGTGCACAGAGAACTCACTCCTGTGTGAAAGGGCACTTGGCCCGCCTTCAAGTCTAAGTTTGTAACCGGAGCAGGAAGGGGCGGGTGTGTTTCCAGCGCCACAGCCAGCGGGGCGACTGGGGAAAAGGTGATGTTTACTGCCAGGCCCCAGTGGGGACTGTGCGTCTTTGCTGCCGGGCCGGGACTCCACGAGGACCTCGCACAGCCCCTCCCAGTGCCCCGCCAGGACGGCTCTGCCAGCTTGAGGCCAAAGGGGAAAGTTAGGCAAGCATCTGGGAAAGTAGGAGATGAATATCGGAGCCCACAGAGCCTGTGTCAACAGGAGAAAACGAAGGGAAGGGTTGAGAAAATAGACCAGGCAGGCTGCCCTCCTTGAGAAGGGGTCCCCCGGCTCGGGTGTGCCTTCCGTGCTGGTTAAATATGCTGGAATCCACTGGGAATGAATGCCTAGGGCAGTGTCTCATGACCTTGGGGGGAGGGAGAGGGAGGGACCGAGAAAGGGAGGGGGACTGGGGGGAGGGGAGGAAGGAGAGAAGGAGGGGGACAGGGGAGGAGAGGAAAGGGGAGAAGGGAAGAGAGGGGAGGAGAGAGAAAGGAAGGGGGAGGGGGAAGGGGAGGAGGGACGGAGGGGGACAGCGGGGGGAGGCCATATGAATAAATCCACTTGCTATTACATACGGGATCAGTGTGCTTCCTACATTCTTATACTTTACGCCTCTGATATATGCTGCTTGTTAAATAATTGCAACCAGGTGATTATAAGCCTCTAGGAGAAAACTGAATGTTTTGAAGCCACATATAAGAGACGCAGACCAAAGGCAGTGGGGCAAATCCTGACTTCTGTATTTAAAGGGTAATGTCGTACCTGACATTTCAGGGTGTGACAGAACATTCAACACCAGCTGAAGCATTGAACAATTGTTTGGGACACTTTGATCAGTGGAAAAAGTGAATCTTTAATACGCAGAGAAAAACCAAAACAAAATCAAGTAAAACCGAGCTCGCCTCATTTTCGGTAATCCACCTCTGGACATAAGTGGTCTTGGGAAAATGCTTCACCTCGGGATTCTGACAATCCAACTGAGCCATTATGGCTAAATGGGGGTTCTTAAATTTAGGGGGTGAAACATCAGAATGTTATAATTATGAAACATAATAAAATGCTGATAATGTAGCTCTGCTTTCAAAACTAGAGTTTTTCCTGTTAGTGTTTAAAAGTCAAGTGTCAAGATTTCGGGGGCCCGGGGGACTCAGTCGGTTAAGCGTTCGACTTCGGCTCAGGTCATGATATCATGGTTCGTGGGTTCGAGCCTCGCATCGGGCTCTGTGCTGACAGCTCAGAGCCTGGAGCCTGCTTCGGATCCTGTGTCTCCCTCTCTCTCTGACCCTCCACTACTCACACACACACACACTCTCTCTCTCTCTCTCTCTCTCAAAAATAAATGAAACATTTAAAAAAAGGTGTGTCAAGATTGAAAGCAGCTGGCACAAGGTCATGACCAGTAAAGGCCGCAGACCCCTGCGGACCCCTCTCTCACAACAGCACCTAGGCTGTCTCCAAGGGCACTGCCCCCTCACCCCTAATCAGTCTATGTACTTTCTGGTCGGTCAGCAGTAAAATGTGCCAAAGATTTCAGAAAAGGTTATTGAGGAACATCTTCAACTGAGAAAATGTTATCCATCTTCTCGAACTGCACGTGTGCGGCGGGAGACGGATTCTTTGTCTTCCCGCCACGGTAGAAGAGCTTGGCCGAGCCCACAGGACGTGCATCGGCCACAGGAGAGGCTGGAGGAACACCGTCCTCAGACATCCCCCACTTCCTGCGTTCTGTCTGAGAATGTGCTAGAATGTACCTTTCAGAATAACCATGCTCTGCCTGCAAGAGGAGGCTGCCCTCATTTCTCACCGGGCTCTGATCTCACTCCCAATTTTGATCTTTTCCCTGTGCATTTTGTGAGACGCTGTACATTTTTGGAAGAGACATAAATGAGTTTAGATGAAACACAAACAAAAACAAACGGCGTCCAGGAATCCCGAGTTTGCCATCTCCACTCAGACATGAGTTCAGTCTTTCGTCCCTTTAGCGAGTACTTCATGGGGACTTACCTCCATCTGCACCGGACACGGCTCCGGCCGGTAATAATGCCGGATGCAAAATCCACCGAGGACGGACATTCGGGAGGGTCACCGGGAGGCGATGAGGTGGCGCCGGGCCAGCAGTAGTGAGGACAATGGCGGAAAACAAGAAGGACATCGGGGATGGAGAGGGAGGACTTACCGAGGCCAGCAGGGAAGACCCGACGATAAGGTGACATTTGAACAGGGAACTGAAAGAAAACCCGAGGCTCGGGCATGTGCTACCCGGGACCAGAGCATTGTGGGAAGGACCGGCAGGTGGTCAGCAGGGGACGGACTTTAACCCCCACCCACGCCCCAGAATGACGCGTCCACAAGCCTTTGGAGCTTTATGTGTTTCCACAGCCTCCACATGGCCTCCTTTCTGAGACGAGTATAAAGTCAAGGTCCTTAGGATCGAACCTCTGTCTTTCCAGAGTTCCCATGCTGTTCCCACCAGGCACGGCTCCTCGGCAGCCTCAGATGCAGCCTCCCGGCGGCTCTGGTCTGGTTTCCGCTGACTGACGGGCACGGGTCGGCGGGCAGGAAGCTCAGAGATGCGGCAGCGGTCTTGGAGAAGGCACCTGGCTCCTGCCGTCCCAACGGCCATCGCAGAGCAGAGTCCCTGGAAACCAGTGCCAGGAAAGCACGGGAGTGAAGGGGAGCCAGATCGTGGCTCCGCTGCTCTGGGGGCACCTGGCGTCCATGGCACCTGGCGTCCACGGCGCCGGGCCACTTCCCAGTCACTTCCCCTGGGAGCCCGGCCCTGGGAAAGCCCTCAACCCCCCGAGTCCCCAAAGGAGTGACACTCTGCCTTCATATCCTGCTTTCACCCGATCCCTTTCCGGAATAACTGGTCCAGAAGGCTTGTCATCTCTCCCCAGGAAAGGCTAGGAGGAACTTCGCCCAGTCCCAGGACAGACCTCCGTCTGTCGGGGATCACACGCTCATGGAAGTGTCACGAACAGCAGGGCGCAGACCCCGCATCAGAAGGGAGGACTTCCTCTGTCCCCACCATCGCAAGTGGTCCGCGGCCATTACTAGAAAGTTACCTTTGCGCAGAAGTGCGGAAAGTGTAACCCTAATTCCTGGTGCCGCTGAGAGAGCGCCAACCTTGACATAGAGGCAGGTGCGGGGCTCCCTGCCTGACCGGACAGCCGCGTGTTCATTCCGCAGCCAGGCCTCCCCCCACGATAGGGACCGTACTGTCGGGGCAGAACAGACCCTGCCGTGGCAGGTGCATCTTCTCTGCCACAAAACCAACACTAAGGCTGACGAGGAAGAGGCGCTTATCTGGAATTCTCTTCCCTCACACCCTGTGACCTGTAGCTTCTGCGTCCCCTGCAGGGAGAAAGTGACAGGCCACACGGCCAGGGCGTTTACCCCTGCCGCCGGATGGAAATGGCCACTCCAAGTGTGTCAGAGGGACGGTAGGAGGATGGGCCTCTACAGACCTGGGTGTGTTAAATCTTCACAAAAATGCCCAAGGGAACGCAGCAAAATGCTAATACACAGCGAAGCATGTTCATTACACTAGTCAATCTTTTCATACATGTACGTTTTAGTAAAATACACATTTAATAATTAAAATACAGGGGCGCCTGGGTGACTCAGTTGGTTAAGCATCCAACTTCAGCTCAGGTCATGATCTCACAGTTTGTGGGTCCGCATCGGGTTCTGTGCTGACAGCTCGGAGCCTGGAGCTGCTTCGGATTCTGTGTTTCCCTCTCTCTCTGCCCCTCCCCTGCTCACACTGTCTCTGTCTCTCAAAACAAAATAATAAAGACATAAAAAATTAATAATGATTAAAATATAATAAATAGGCATTGATATTCGACAATAAAATACATTGATAAAAGATCACTGGGTGCCTTGAGCCCACTCATGCGGGGGGCTGAGTGTGCCGGAATATTTGTTGGTCTAGAGCTTTTGCAGTGAATGTGTAGGCCCCTCTGCCCAGGCGTTCTCGAAAAGCAGATGAGACACCCCCTCACGGCCTTGCACTGTGTGGATTTGGTATAAATGGATATTGGAAGAGAATGTAACTGGAAGGTGCAGATGCCATTACATCCCGCTGGCCTGCCTGGGAGAGGTCCCCTGTGCTTGGATCCGCCAGCTGTGGGGACACAGCCCGAGGGGTGCGGACCCCAGACCCCAGCACCCAGTCCCCAGACCCCAGGCCCCAGGCCCTTACATTGTAGACTCTACGGCAGTTTTGTTTCGTGAGAGCAGGAAAAACCCCAAGTTTCCATAAAGACAGAGAATTAGCGTGTAGAGAACTTCACCGCCCTCCACATATCACAGCTCGCTCTGTTCTCCGGGTGATTCCCTCTAAGTCACAGGTTGGCAAACTGTGGCCCAGGGGCCACATCCGGCCAACGCCTGTTTTCGTAAAGTCGTGTTGGAACGCGGCCAGGCTCCTGGTTTATATGTGGCCCGTGGGTGTTTCCGTGCTACAGTGGGAGGGAGGGAGGGCTGGCTCACACAGCCTAAAATACTTACTGCCTGGGTCTGTGAGGGGAGGGCTCCCCCACCCTGCCGTGAGCTGCCTCCAAGACCTTGAGAAACGTGTCGCGCGACTCAGCACCCTTTCCCCACGTGATGCTGTGCGCCCGCAAACTGTTCACGGAGATAGCGAGAAGGCAGGATTACTTCCGTCACCGCTTATGAGTTGGAGCGAACAGACGGTGAGGTCATACCTAGAAACGCTCTGTATCTTATTGGTTTGAGATGGACCCTTTCCACCATGTCTTAGTTTAACCCGGTGACCCAGGAAAGTAACTTATGGCTCCTTGGATGATGGTCTATTTGGTTGTCTCCTATATAAATTTTAAAGTTTATGTAAAATTCACAACCTACTTTACACAGTATTTATGATTATATTAGCATTGCTTGCCACCCAGTAAAACTCATGCTCTGGAAGAAAAATGATGTGAACTCCAGAGTTTCAAGGACCCTGTGAGGATAGGCCATCATTTCCCTTCCTGGTGTTCCACCCTTGTTTTGGGGGCCTGGCCTTAAGGCAGAAGGAGCATTATCGGGAATTTCAAGCACGTGGCTCCCAAAAGCTGGGCTGGGGGTGCCGGCCAGGGATGGAGGCGCTGCGTCCTGTTAGCAAGGAACCTAAGCACAATCACAAACCCACGAAAATAGATCTGCCTTTATTATCCCCATAAACTAATCACCGTAAACACAGTGACGAAATCCTCGGTGCACGTGACGGCTCTCACTGACCCAAGTTCCCACAGCGGCTGCTTCACGGTTGAGTTTTGTGTGTTTTTGTGTTGAACTGTGTCCCCCCCCAAATACTTACATTCAGGTCCCAACCACAGGTACCTGTGCCTGTGCCTTTATTCGGAAAGAGCGTCTTTGCAGATGTGGTCGGGCTAAGCTGGGTGGGCACCAGATCCAGTACGACTGGTGTCCTTATGGGAACAGAAGGGGAACAGACCCGCAGGGCGCAGTTCGCAGGTAGATAGAGGCCGAGGGCAGAGCGCCCGCGATGCCAGCGGCTGCGGCCACAGGGGCTCCACAGCCTCGAGTGGGGCCTGGAGCAGGTTCTCCAGCACAGCCCCGGAGGAACCCAGGCCCACCCTGATCGGGACTTCCAGACCCATGGACAGGGGACCGGATGAACCCTGCTGCCTTCAACTGCCCGGTCTGTGGGACTTTGCTCCTGGGGAACCCGTATGGATGGTCAACTTCAGTGAAGGCATTTATATTTCGTATCATTCAATAAACATCGGATGCTACGTGGAGTTTCACCCAGGGAACTCAGGTTACGTGGTGGCACCGTGCTCCGGGCTCAGCGACCTGCCTTTGTCCGGAGGGGAGAGCCTGATGGTCAGGCGTGTGCCAGGTACTTCTCCAGCCCCCGCGATAAGACAGACGCTTGCACTTGAACCATGGGCTCTAAACAGGGGCCAGCAGTCCTGTAACTATAGAGACAAACAGGACTTGAGTTATTTCCATCTGTCTTTCAAGGTGATCGCATCGAGCTTTCATTTATGGTTAGAATCTAAAATAGTGAGACGGCGCAAATTGCAAGATGGAGTATCTTTTGTGTTGCAAATGCAAATTCTAGTTCATAAAGTATTTTACTGAATTTGTACTGTTTAGCTGCTATTTTTGTTTAAGATTACAGAACAAATCAAGAATACACTGTTATTACCGATCATTTCGTGACTGTCGCTGACACTAATTGTGTTACCTGGAGGAGGGGAGTGTTAGGAATCATCTTCTGGTGTGTCACAGATCCCGGGGGTGCCGCAGGGGGGGGCAGCCTGCAGGCACCCCGTGGGCCAGCCCGGCAGAGGACAGACGTCTCTTATCTATGTGACTAAAGGAAGCACATGTTGGCACTCGGTTAGGTTTTCGGGACACATAGGCGACAAACATAACATGCGCAGCAGTCTGTTTCTTCAGGCAACTGTCGTTTATGGGAGACACTAACCCACAGATGATGATACACACAGCCCTGCTTTCCAGACCTGGCCGGGCAGGCGCCGTGGACGGACCGTGGGTGTCCCCTCCCAGACCCGGATGTTGACACCTGTCCTCCAGTGTGATGGGGTCAGGAAATCACAGCTCGGGGAGATGATTGGGTTGGGGGAGGGCAGCCCCCATGAATGGCATGGGCGTCCACATGAAAAGGCCCTCCCTCCAGTGAGGAGAGGAGAAAGCTGTCTATGAACCAGGAAGCAGGCCTCCCTCACCGGACACCCAATCGGAAACTTCCCAGCCTCCAGAACTGTAAGAAATAAGCTTGTGAAGGGGTCTGGAGGGCTCAGTGGGTTAAACTTCCATCTTTGGTTCAGGTCATGGTCTCACAGTTCACAGGTTTGAGCCCCACATCAGGCTCCACGCTGGCAGCTCAGAGCCTGGAACCTGCTTCAAATTCTGTGTCTGTTCTGTGTCTGTCTCTCTCTGCCCTCCCCTGCTCATGCACTCGCTCTCTCTCTCTCTCAAAAATAAAAATAAACATTAAAAAATATTTTTAAAGAAATAAGCTTGTGTTACTTATAAGCCCTCCCAGTCTATGGTATTTATTTATTATAACAGCCGAAATGACCAAGACTACATCAGAATCAACTATGAGTCTTTTTGAAAAACAGTAGGCATGTACTCTGGAAAACAGTGTTGTAAGTTCTTATAAAGTTAAACATGCCCTTATCATATGACCCAACGATCCTACCCCTTGGTGTTTTATTAATTTAATTTAAGAATTTTAATAATTTAATTTAATAATTGCCCCAAACTGGAAACACCCAAAAGGTCCCTCAACAGGGGAATGATGAAAGCAAGCTGTGGGTGGGAACAATGGAATGTCAGTCAGCCATAGAGAGGATGAACCTGACGCGCTCACCACGGTGGGTTAGATTTTTTAATGTTTATTTTTGAAAGAGCACAAGCCGGAGAGGGGCAGAGAGAGAGGTGCGGACAGAGGATCCCTAGCAGGCTCTGAGCTGTCAGCACAGAGCCCGATGCAGGGCTTGAACCCACAAACCATGAGATCATGACCTGAACTACAGGCAGTCACTCAACCTACTGAGCCACCCGGGCGTCTCCGTTGACATGGATGAATCTTTAAGGCATGGTGATGAGCGAATGCAGCCAATATTGGAAGGCTGTGTTCCGTAGGATTATGTTTGTAGGGCATTAAGAAAAAGACAAACACTCAGGGTAGAGAACAGATCAGTGGCAGCCAGGGACATGGATGGCTGGAGGGAGTGTTTGGGAAGAAGGCTGTACCCTGGTGGTGGTAGTGGTCCCAAGAGTCTAGACACATGTGCAAGCAGACAGAATGGCACCAAGAAAGAACGTACGGCTGGAAGGTCTGAGTGGCAGAGAAGTAGGCAGAGATGGGACCATGAAAAACTCAGATGGGTTTTAAATGAATCTCCAGGCAATGGGGAAAGTAATGATTTTTCATCATGAGAGAAACATGATTAGGTTTGGGTTTTGCTGGGATCGTTCTCCAGATGGTATGGAAGAGTGATCCGCAAGGGTTACAAGGAAGAGGAAAGAATCAATTAGTATTCCATTGCAAGAGAGATCAATTCAGGACAAGGGGTAATGAGTTCAGCTCTGGACACACTGAGGCAGAGACACTTATGGGGCATTGAAGCAAAGACGTGTCCAGGGCACTGATACATGCACATGAGACTCCAGAAAGTGGTCTGAGCGAATCCTAAGAATCTGATGGTTGAATTTACACAGAGGATAAAGTTACCTTTGATGAACCATATTCATTTTGTCCCAGCCTCGACTTTTCCATTTCCTTTCCCAAAACAGTTGCTGTTTGCTATCCCACCAGAGTACGGCAAAACCCTGATGCACATGAGATCCTCTACAAATTGAGGTCACTTATCCAGGCCTTCTGACCACTTGAAAATTACCCCCCAACTTTTAAAAAGTCCTATACATGCTTCAAATATGTAGAGCTAGGAACGCCTGGGGGGTTTGAGCCCCATGTCGGGCTCTGTGCTGACAGCTCAGAGCCTGGAGCCTGCTTCAGATTCTGTGTCTCCCTCTCTCTCTGACCATCCCCTGCCCACACTGTCTCTCTCTCTCTCTCAAAAATAAATAAAACATTAAAAAAATTTTTTAAATGTACAGCTAATCTAGTATGCAACTGATATTACTGTTTCCAGGGTTAGGTTGCCAGGCATGAGAGCCTAAGGTTTGCAGCTCCCTCAGTTCTCTCTAGGTCAATCTCAGTAAATGAAAAACAAAAACAAAAAAAGGAAGAAAGAAAGAAAAATAACTATATATGCATGCCAAACTTGCTCCCTGATTTATAGATATCTTAAGAACTATATTTTACAGGGCGCCTGGGTGGCTCAGTTGGCTGAAAGTCTCCTCTTGATTTTGGCTCGGGACATGATCCCAGGGTCATGGGATCAAGCCCCATGTTGGGCTCTGCTTGGGATTCTCTTTTTTTCTCTTTCTCTGCCCCTCCCCCTCCTCTCTCAAAATAAATAAATAAAAATGGGAAAGCTGTATTTTGCTTAGCAAATTTGGAAGGAAGCAGAACAGTGTCTCCAAAAATGCAGCAAAATAATAAATGGTCTAGAACTGAACCCAGAGACGCTCAGGAAAGTGGGGAAGAGTGCGGGTGGGTCGCTCTTTTCTCATTTGAAACAGAGCTCATCTTCTTCCGTTTTTTTACATATTAATTTTTGAGAGAGAGAGAGAATGTGAACAGGGGAGGGTCAGAGAGAGAGGGAGACAGGATCCAGAGCGAGTGCTCACTGTCAGCACAGAGCCCGACGCGGGGCTCGAACTTATGAACCGTGAGTTTATGACCTGAACGGAAGTTGGGCGCTCGACCGGAAGCTGAGAGCTCGACCGGCTGAGCCGCCTGAGCTGCCCAGGTGCCAAAATGGAGCACATGTCAGCGGACACCTGCTCTTTGTGGTTCTGGGCGCGTCATCCCTAAACCAGACTGGTCATTTTCCTGTGTCTTCCTAACTCCGAAAAAGAGCGTGTTTTGGCTGACTTTGAACCTCAAACATCTTACTTCAAAAATGTAGAAACTAAAAAAGTGGTGAATTTTTCTCAAGTTTGGTTCAAGCTACATAATACTAGGTGATATAGAATACCAAAAGGACTGATAGGATGCACATCCTCTGTTCTAATTCAAATAAAATTGGAAGAAATTCTAAGTGCTGGGCAGCCCCATCAGAATCTCTAAGCAATTCAACAGACTCACCAGACATAGTGCTTCCTATTTCTGTTTCCCATTTTCTCAAATATCTGTTTTTATTATTTTTTTATATATGTATGTTTATTTATTACTGAGACAGAAAGAGCATGAGTGGGGGAGGGGCAGAGAGAGAGAGGGAGACACAGAATCGGAAGCAGGCTCCAGGCTCTGAGCTGTCAGCACAGAGCCCGACGCAGGGCTCGAACCCACAAGCCGTGAGATCACGACCTGAGCCGCAGTCAGCCATGCAATCTACTGAGCCACCCAGACGCCCCTTCAAATTTCTGTTTTTAAACAAAGGATAGGTAGAAATACTGGTGTGAAAATGCCACAGTGCTGGAAAAGCAAAAGCGGAAAGGTGTGGAAGAGGCAGGTTGAGAGGTCCCCCGGGGGGCCTCGGGGAAGCGCCAGGCTCAGAGTCCAGGAGGCAGAGCGTTTGCCCCGAGCCAACGATGGGGGGCCGGTCAGCAAACCCCCATCACTCACCTGAAATAGAGTCTACAAGTGACAGTCAGAGGAAACTTGCCTCCCCAAGACAGAGCCCAGCAGTTTTCTAAGGAAAACAAATTTCCCAGGGAGGTTTTAAGGCATAGAAAGACCAGATCAGAGCTGAGCACCCCCAGACCCCCACCCAGCATGGGATTGCACACACCAGGGACCCGGGACACTGGGGTGCCCCTGTGGCCTCGATGAAGTTTTCACGTGTCACGGGGACATCAGCCAACACAAGCCAAGACACGCCTGCTCCGAGCAGGACAGCTTCACCTTGACAGCTCACTGCATTCCCTCCGGGAGGCTTACCTTTGAGAAGAGAGATTCCCAGCAGCTCCTGGAAAATCCAGTGGGACAGAAACCGGGGGGGAAAGGTCCGGGAGCCTCTGCGCCGCTCCCCACGACCACGGGAAGTCTGCCACGAATCAGTGGCACTTTTCAAGCATGAAGGAGAAACATTGCTTCCTCCCCTAATGCCTGTGTCCTCAGGGTTCAAAAGGCCACAGAGCCCTAATCAGCTGCTGGGCTCTGACTGCTTCCAGAGAGGGCTCTCAGGGGGTCTCTTGGCTCAGGGGCGCTGCGTGGGGACAAGTCACTGGGCCGGTCCGGGGCCCAGCGAGGAGGCGTCTGTGCCCGGTTATCAGCTCGCAGGGAGAAGCCTTCCTGCTTTGGCACTGGGCCCAGGAGGGCCGTGGGAAGGGCGCATCCCCAGGATGCCCGCCCCCCCCTTCCTGCTGCGAGGCCTCCCCCACTTTCGCGGGGCCCATAGTTAGCCACTCAAGGGAGAGGCCTGCTCAGGAAACAGATGTGCACGCTGCAGAGGAAACCCACAATCAGTGCCCACTAACCCACCCAGGCCTTCATTCATAAAAACAAACCCAGCAGGGGGCCTCCCAAGCCAGAAGGGAGCCACTGGCGCTGACTGTGCTGACACTGAGGGCCAGCTAAACAGCTCCCCTGTTGTTATTAGGGGAGTAATCCTAACAACAAGAGCCAGGTGGGATCCCGAGAGGTTCCAGAGTCCACATCGGAACCGGCTACACTGGAGGAAGGCCGGAGGAGAGGAGCTAGGAGGAGAAAACGACACTCCCAGAGTAGAAAGAGGCTCCAGCGATGAAAATAGCATTGCATCATCAACGTTCAGTTGAAACACCACGCGGGTCCTCCACAACCTTGACATTGGACCACGGTTCTTCACGCAGTAGGAGCGAGCGACCTGGGATTCCCCTTCCTCCCGTGTGGGTTCAATCACACGCCTCGTGCCGGAGTGATGAAACTGGCATCATTAGGACCGGTGCCGTCTCTACAGAAGGTCCATGATGCGGAAGAAAAGTGAGCCAGTGGATGTCTTTCTCCTACAGGACCTGACCACACACGCTCACAGAAAGGGGACACGGAGAGATGACAGACCCACGGACAAGTGGGTAAACAGTCATAAGGGCACAGGGCAGACAGGTGGGACCGGGAAGACCCAGAGCCGTTGGCTGTGTGTCTGGACCAGCTGATACTCTGCCTCCTTTTTCTACGAAGCACAGATTACTTTTGAAATGTTTTAAAAACAGAGATAAAAAAATTATGGTACCTTCTCTAGAATGAAAGCAGCAGAAGGCACATAGTAGATAATTAATCAGTATTTGTTAAACAAATGAATGAATAAGACCATATTTTCTACAGGCAGAAGAACACTCCCAATAGAGTGCCTCCCCTGTCTCCCACAGCGCTGATACATTCAGGTTTCCTGTCTCTCAGTGGCATTTACTAAATAGAGTTTCCTAGAAATTCATTCATTCCAGCTAGATTTCAAAATATATGATCACGTGGCTGTGTGTGGCATTGTTTTAACTTTCGGGCTCCATATGCTTTGTTTGCTTAACATAGATTCTCCTTTAAAAATCCCATTCTGCACACTTTACAAATGGTAACTGACTGTGAAGATGGGCTCCAAGGCCCAGGAGGCTAGGCGGCCGTCTGGGGGGCCGGGCGCACCTCCCAGCCAGGCTCTCCTTCCAATGCCCACCCTGTGCCCTTTCCATCTTCCTCCGCAGCCTGGCCAACACCTGTCAATGTGGACATTGCATTCCTAAGAAACAGGTTTTGAGCTATTTTATTCACACTATTTTTTCAGGTTTCGTTTGTTAATTTCTACTGTATATTTATTACTTCGTACTCGTGCTTCTGTGTCGGGTCGTGACGTCTGGCTGTTGAACCTCCTCACGGCAGCTGCCTGTGTCCTGCAGTGAGACGGGGACTTTATCTCTGCTCTTTCCGATTTGCAGATGAAAATCTTTAAGACATCAGTCTCTCCCAGCCCAGTCTGGGTCCTGGGGTCCCCAGTATTTTGTATCGTGATGGCCTCACCAGCACCATTTTCTAAACGATCGATTTAGTTTTCATTTCCTCTGCCACAGAAGAGCTATATAGGGGCGCCTGGGTGGCTCAGTCAGTTAAGCATCCGGCTTTGGCTCAGGTCATGATCTCACGGTTTGTGGGTTCAAGCCCCGCATCGGGCTTTGTGCTGACAGCTAGCTCAGAACCTGGAGTCTGCTTCAGATTCTGTATCTCCCTCTCTCTCTGACCCTTCCCTGCTTGCACAGTCTCTCTGTATCTCAAAATAAATAAATAAATAAATAAATAAACATTTAAAAAAATAAAAAATGAAAAAAAAACAGAAGAGCTATGTAGGGAGGATTTCTAATGTTCGTGTTGGTTTTACACTGAGCTTGTTGTGATGACTTTAATTCTGTTTGCCGTTGCCGGAAAATACAGAGGGCCTGTGGAAGCTGACGGGCTCTTCTTTGAGACACAGACTGTAGTCAGTGGGTACCTGTCCTGTGGACACGTGACAGACAACACAGTTTTTACAAATATTGAGTAAATACAATGTGTTCATGACATTCTTTGATTATTCTCCTTAACATTTTTCTACTTAACATTTATTAATGCACTGAAAGACAGGGCTTGGTCACTTTCTTACTGTGTCTCCCACAGCTTGTATCCAATGTATTTTGAGGCAGGATCTGCGCTGACGGCAGACGCTTAACCAACTGAGCCACTCCGGCGCCCCCAAGATCAAGTTTTAAAGTAGCCCCTTTTCACTTGCTGGGATAAGCACTGGGTTGTATATGGAAGCCAACTTGACAATAAACTATAAAAGAAAATAAGTAAATAAACAAACAAATAAACAAATAAATAAAAATAAAGTAGCCTCTTTATTTACTGTTTATTTTTCCTTTTCATCTGATAACAATATCGTTACTTGCAGGTCCTTTTTATTTTTTATTTGTCTCACATTTCTTTGTTCATCAGTTTATTTGCATTCTCCTGTGTCACTTTGTTTCAGAACACGTGTGTGTGTAAAATTTAATATGAGAGTCTCATCTTTTATGTTAGATGTTTAATCCGTTTTATGCCCCTGTGTGCGTGTGCTGAATAGTAGTTGGTAATTGTTCTATTATCTTGCTTTTTCTTTTGGTATTCTCCCTTGGTGGAAACACAGATAGGAAGCATTTTTTAAAAATCACTCACCTCTCGGGGCACCTGGGGGGCTCGGCTGGTTAACCTCTGACTTCGGCTCAGGTCATGATCTCACAGTTCAAGAGTTGGAGCCCCGCGCTGGGCTCTGTGCTGACAGCTCGGAGCCTGGAGCTGCTTCAGATTCTGTGTCTCCCTCGCTCTCTGCCCCTCCCCTGCGTGTGCTCTGTCTCTCTCAAAAATAAATAAACATTTTTTAAAAACCACTGTGTTCTGGCTTAAAGCCCTACCACCATTCACACACGCACTTGTGTGACAGACGTGTTCATCCCACTGTGTGTGCGCGTTGGCCGGGCTGAGGGCGGGGGTGAGACAGTCATGGACCCTCCGCTGCAGGGGAGCGGGGGGCGGGCAGCACCCTGATGTCCAGCTGCACCTATCCCACTCAGAGACGTCTGCTGGCGCCAGACCCGCCCCCTCCTCGGTGTCACCAACACCCTCCTTGCACAAAGGGAAGTCACATGCACTTTTGCCTTGTTTTGAATATGTCAGAGGAGGGGAAGCCACGCTTGGGAAATCTGAGTCTCCGTGAAGTTTGGCGCCGGGCTGTGTGGGTGTCCGTGTGCGGGGACACCCCAGTTAGCCTGCCTGCAGTGCTGTCCCTGACGAGTGCGAATCAGTGTGCTCCTGGCGCGACTGCCCACGCCCTCCTCCCTCAGGGCAGGGGACTGACTGCCCAGCTGGGGAGGAGGGGGGCCATGGGGTCACATCAGTGTATCTCGAAAATATCTGCCCTCTTTCCTAGCAGGGGGAGAAGCTCACAGACTGCTGTCCTGAAGCAAGGCAATGGGCCTCGTCTGGGAGGGAAGGGGGAAAAGTGAGTTCTGAAGGACCTGCCGAAGGTGCGGGTTCAAGAGGGAAGGAAGAGCGTTTCCAGCAGAGGGAAAGCCGTGTTCAGAGCACGGAGGGCGGGGAGCACAAAGGGCGAGGAGCATGGAGGGCGGGGAGCACGGAGGGTGCAGGAGCACAGGAGGATGGGGAGCACGGAGGGGGGAGCACGGAGGGTGGGGAGCATGGAGGGCGAGGAGCACGGAGGGTGGGGAGCACGGAGGGTGGGGAGCACGGAAGGTGGGGAGCATGGCATGCCAGGCGTCTGAAGGAAGTGTGCGAAGCTGCGAGCAGAGGAGACAAGAGGTGAGGGGCGCACACCCGGGGCTGATCCATGGTCCAGCAGCGCAGGGAGCACCGCTTGACGGGAGTACGGGGAGGACAGAGATGGAGGTGTGCAGGCCGAGGGCCCTGACCGCAGCCCCGCCCGGAGCACACAGAGTCATCCCGTCTCCGGATCATCCGCAGACCGAAGGGGGAGAACACTGCTAGCTGGGTCCCTGGGGATCTCACCGTGCTCCCCGCCCCGCACCCTGGTCTTCCACCGGGCACCACCGCAGCCCGCCTGGGAGCTGAGCTCTCCAGACCCGCCAGACCACAGCGGGCAAGGTGATCGGCGTCGTAGGCACAGCTTCTCCTCCCCAGACCCTCCGAGACTCTCCCCTGGGCCGGAAAGGCCCCGGAGAAAATGTGCCCAAACACAGTGCAGAACTCTTGGGAGAGCAGAGCAGAAAAGAGAATCCCTCCTGTCCCACCTTTCGTGGCCTTCGGTCTCCAGACTGCCCCTCAAAGCAGGTGGGCTGGGGGAGGGGAGGGGCGGCATGCAGGTGACCACCGCCCCAGGGGCTTCCGACCCGCGGCCTCCCAGTGGAGAAATGAAGGGCAGGGGAGGAAACTTAGCTCATCTGGTCTCAGTCGTCCTCACCCTAGGACCCCGAGGGGCACGGCTCATGGCGTGGGGTGTGTTTCCCCACATCCGTGCCTTTCTGGTCATCAGAGTTTAATGTGGTAAAAGTCTTCCCGTAGACTGACCCCCACACGTGCAGGGGGGCAGGTCCACGGCCTGGGTCCCTGGGATCAAATCCCGGCCAGGTCCCTGCAGGGCCCTCACCTCCCAGATCTCACCTGGCCTTGTGCCCCAGGGTCCCACTAGAGGACACGTCAGTAATCATCAGGTTCAAGGCTCTTCTCTGAGGTTTAATTAAACTGCATCAGCAGATGAAACCATGATAAGAAAAGTAAGTCAAATTCAAATTCCACAGTTGCCTCTGTTTTAAACAAAACAAGGACATACATTCTCCAAGAACCAATTTTTAGTTCAAAACATCTGATCCCAAGGAAGTCGTTCACAATAAGTGATTTTTTTTTTTTTTTAGCAAATCAGGACAGTCATTAATAGGGTGTTAGTTCTGGAGCGAGGTGTTCCACTAGGTGCCCGGCGTTGTTGATGGTGTTTTAATCCCCCGCGCCCGGACCAGCACGAACACATCAGGGACCCTGCTGAGCCCTGAACCCTGCGAAGGGAGCAGAAGGCTCAGAAAACACGTAAGAACTGAGAGCGTGTCCTCAAGGCCCGTACAAACCACAAGGGGGGAGATGGGTCTGGAGGACGATCCCTTACAGCAGAGGTGGATGTTCGAAACCTAAGACCCCTCCCCCACCCCGTCTCCTCCGCCGGGAAGCGGCTCCCTGGGGAAGGGACTTTGTTTTCCTCCAGCCTTCTGACGTCATATGATGCAACACGGTGCAAAGCGATAGGCGTCTTGTCACAGGAGAAGGCTGCCCGGGGAGCAGGTCTGCAGCTGGTGTGGGAAGCCTCTCACTCCTCCCCCCTGCCCAGTGGGAGCAGAGCCCAGAGCCGTCCCAGGGCGGCAGGGTCCTTGGCGGAGTGCGGGAAACACGATGATGGGGGGGGATCGGGATCTAGTCACTGAAAGAAAGAGTGGAAATAATTGCCAGCAAGACCTCATGACACGTGTTCCTGGGGGAAGAGGCCAGCTGCAGGGCTTTCGTGGAACGAGTACCCGCTGACCCCTGGGAGGGGGCCAGGGCTGGCCCTCCCTGGGCTGGGGGTCCCAAGGCTGGGACCGGAAAGTCTTCTGCTTCTCTGCGTCCCAAGGAGCCAGGGCAGCCTGGTGAGAGCCGCACAGAGGCCAGCGGGAGTGACAGCCTCAGGAGAGTGCGTCCCTCTGTGCGGTACCTCCTCTGTGGGGGGGCGGGGGGGAGGGCAGGGGCAGGGGGACAGGAGCAGCTGGCAGCCCCGGATCCTCTTTGAGCAGCTGGAGGGCCTGCTCACCACCCGGCCCCAGCGGCCGCCCAGGCCCAGGCCCAGGGGGAGGCCGCGCTCTCCGGGTACACGCACGGGCACCCAGCACCCGTGTTTCTCCTTGGGCACCAAGAGGCATGTGTGCGTAGGCGAATGGGAAGTAGCCCTTCCCAGGAGCCTCTTCTCCAGGGGTGAATGAAGGCGCCGAGGAAAGAGCAAAGTTCGGGCAAGCACAGTACGTCATGAAGCGGCTTTGAGGAACAGCCTGGTTACCACATTTGTTGCGAAGACACCAGCAAGCCCAGACCATGCAGGTGCACAGACGCTGACTGAGGAGGGACCCAGGCACGGAAGCGTGTGGAGCTACACGCAAGCCCATTGCACGTATGTGGATGCCAAAGCCCAGGGGTTAGGGAGCAGGTGCAGCTCCAAGCCCCAGGGGCATCCGAGTTCTCTCCGCAGCTCCGACTGCACGCAGCCGGCCAGTTCCCAGAATCCCTTTCTTTGGCCCTCACACTCCTTTAGTCGTGTTCAGATTGTGGACCCTCTGGATGTGTCCGAGCTTTCAGGGCATGTGGGGACCGGATCAGCCCGAATTAACCCGCTTGTCAGTGCTGGTGATGCGCGTGTTGGATGCCCTCCGTGCAGCCCTGCGGAGAGGCGTGCGCAGCTGCCTCCCTCGTCCCTAAATGCGACAGAACTTAGACACAAGGTTAAATGTTAAGACCCCAGCGAAACAGGATCCATGAAAATGCTTTGGATGCCTTTCTGGGGCTCTGAACCCAAAGATTACCATCATTTGGTTGTCTATTTTAAGATTTATTTTAGTGAAAGCGGAGTTAGTAAAAATAATCATACTCTTTTTAAAATTTTTGGAGAAATTTTTCTCCCGTAAGACGGCCAAAACGCCGTGAAGCAAACCTCACATGCTTCCTTAGGACCTCCAGGTGCTCCCAGATAGCTAAGCTTTGGCAATGGTGTGCAGTTCGCAAGTAGCACAGAATGCTTTTATCATGATTTATAAAATCGTTAGCAACGGATTCGGTAAGTTTTGAAAACGAAGATGCCTTAAGGAAAACCTGAAAATGTAACTTTTATAATTTGAAAATGGAATCCAGTCGACCGAAGTCCTTCCCCGCGAGTCACACCCTGGGCGCCGGAGACACCGCAGCTCTGTGGTTTCCTCACCCTCACACCCGGGGGGGGGGAAAGAACCCCAGGAGTCTGGGCCGGGCTCCTTCTCTCACCGCCTCTCATTCTTTGAACTTGAACCCCAGGCCAAGTGTCAAGGTCGGCAGGGGTTTGGGATTCAAAGACGAAAGCAGAGAACTTCGAGGAGAGCAGCGGTCGCCAGGTCAGGGGGCCTTTCGGGGACAGGGGATGCGTCTGGAGCCCCGGTTCTGTGCCAAACAAGAAGGGACGCTGTGCCCGCTGGAAAGGCCCTGGAGGGAAGGAGGCGGCAGGCAGGACCCACAGACAAGGTAAGAAGCATGTGGGCTCTGAAAGTACAGGAGGAAATGAGACGCTCGGAGGGAGACAGAGAGGACACCCTGATGACCCGATGGCCAGGTGACAATAATGGCAGAGACGGTTGTGACTGGAGAGAATGACTTCAGTTGGGAAGAAGTAGGGATATAACTTGGAAACGCAGATTTGGGTCGGAGTGTGGTGATTCTCAAAGGTAGACTAAATGGTGCATCCTGTAAGTAATGAGGACAAGCGATGCCTCGGGAAAAAACGTGAACATAATAGAAATATTAAAAGCACACTGTGAGGGCTGCAAAGGCCCCTAGAGAACACCCGGCCAGACTCCGGCCCCTTCAAGTCCGGGACGGCGATGTACTTGCCCCTGAGCTCCCCACCGTGTCTGGTAGGAGGCGATTGCTTGATACAGGTTTAATTTAAACATGAAAGACACAGGCGAGTGTGGGCCAGAGGGACTGGTTGAGTGGCTGGCCTCGGGTCACCCTGCGGTGACCAGCCCCTGAGCTCTGACTCTCCATGACCGGAACCCATTCTTGCCTCAGTCACTGTGACACCCAAACCCGATGTTTGATGCACGCAGAGACCACTATCTACGTACATGAACTTCCAGAACGCTGACTCTGTGTTTCTGTCTACACATGGATATCTTGCAAATAGACACATTAAGCCATTAAAGTTTAAAATTAAAATATAGGTCTACAGTTTTCTGAAGCCACACTTTTGATACTTTGTATCAACTTTTGATACTTTGATAAGTTTGTAATGTTACAAAGGTCTACAGGGGGGGGCCCTTGAGGGGCTCAGTCAGTTAAACATCCAACTCTTGGTCTCACAGCTCAGGTCAGGATCTCACGGTTCCGTGGGTTCGAGCCCCCACATCAGGCTCTGCGATGGCAGTACGGAGCCTGCTTGGGATTCTCTCTCTCTCTCTCTCTCTCTCTCTCTCTCTCGCTCTCTCTCTCTCGCTCTCTGCCCCTCCTCCACCCACGCTGTCTCCATCTCTCTCGGATAACCTTAAAAAACAACAACAACAAAGGTGTACAAGCTATATTACTACCTATTCAAATCAAGAGAGAGTATAAAGCACTGATCCTAAAAATACGCCTCTCCCCCCACCTGAATTGCTGTCCAAGACTATTAATTCACTAATAGGATTAACAGACACAGCACTCTGTCTGCTCCAGCCCTGGGCTCAGGGATATATACGAAGCAAGATAGGTCATGACTGTATAATTACTGAAAGCAGGTGACGACTCACTATCCCTTATACCAGGCTCTCTATTTTGGTAAAAAACTGTTTCTTTTTAAAAATTTTTTAATGTTTATTTATTTATTTACTTATTTATTCATTTATTCTCGAAAGATGGAGAGAGAGAGACAGAGCATGAGCAAGGGAGGGGCAGAGAGAGAGGGAGACAGAATCTGAAGCAGGCTCCAGGCTCTGAGCTGTCAGCACAGAGCCCAACACGGGACTTGAACTCACAAACCACGAGATCACGACCTGAGCCGAAGTCGGACACTTAACCAACTGAGCTGCCCAGGCGCCCCTTAAAAATATCTCTTAAATGAGAGTGAAAAGATAATATCCTTCCCAAATGAAGGTGAACTTCAAGATCGGCTCATTGAGGGACATTCAGAAGAAAATCATGGAAAGTGAAATCAGGGTGAAAAGGCCATGGTAGAATGGATGGCTGGCGGGGGGCGGCGGGTGTCCAGGCACGTGAACCTCCCCAGGTAACCGGGGGGCTGGAGACCCCATCCAGGAGCAGGAAGAGATTCTATTCACGAAAGTATGCTAGACCGACCGCTGCCTTGTGGCAGGAAGAAAGCCATTTTTTTAACCCAAAACCTAGAACAGTGTTGTGATTCAGAAAAGATGACTGTCCAGAGATGATGGGAAAACTACTAGTAGGAAGCACGCACGAAATTGCACAAAGCACGAGCACCGATTTTATTTTTGCTCAGATACCAGAGGAGACGCTTACACATGGGCACCGATTAGCGGGAGCGGTCTGGGGAGCAGGGCGTGCAGGCCCTCGCTCCATCCGGAGCTGCCCCTCTCGACCTGCACGGGTCAGCACACCGGGCCTGGGAACGTTAAATACGGGAGACGAAACCCCAGGAGGAGGCATATTCTCACACTGCTGGCCGGAGTCCTCAGCCAGTCTTAATGAAAAGGAGACAGTTGTAACCCTCAGGTCTTACAGAAACTTACAACTGAGCAGGTCCCTCTAAATCAAAAGCACGGCTCTGGGTCTTTGTCTTATCATTTGCTCTTTTTTTAACGTTTATTTTTGAGAGAAAGAGAGAGAGACAGAGTGTGAGCAGGGGAGGGCCAGAGGGAGAGGGAGACACAGAATCTGAAACAGGCTCTGAGCTGTCAGCACAGAGCCCGGTGCAGGGTTTGAACTCCTGAACCGTGAGATCATGACCTGAGCCAAAGTCGGACGCTTAGCTGACTGAGCCCCCAGGCGCCCTCATTTGCTCTATTTGACAGATGACATCTCTTATTTTATATGCACATTCCCAGGTGTGCGTCCAGTGTCCCAGGGGCGGCAGAAGGAACCCCAGAAATGTTTGCTCTTGAACACAGAACTCAGTCATTACAACTCTCCTCAGAGGAGAGTAAGTTGGAAATATTGGCGCATCCCATATCCGTACTAACATGCGTTGTTACATATCACATACGTACCGTTCATACAGAGGAGGGCAGAACATAACCATGTGTGAACTCTGTCCGGGCAGGTGTAAGTGTGCAAATACCTGAAGGCAGGGAACCAGATTCATGATTGCATTTTAAACTCAAAGCACAAAACACATCACTATGTTTATGAAAGCGTGAGCTTCGACAGGGACCGAGTCCTGGAAACACGAATTATTTCGTTCACGCACTGTTCAGATGTTCAGAATTGAATCGGTTTGCTGTCTCTGCTCTGGGTGAGACGGGCCCCCTCAGCTGAGACACCGGCGAGAAGAGGAAACCGAGGCTGAACTGAGTATGATGTGACGCTTGAAAGGGACCAATCAGCACACGGAGTCATTGGCTCCCCAAATTTGGAGGGAATTGTGTGCAGGGGCCCTGGCTGAAGGCGGAGCTAGATGGCTGGGACTCTGCCTGCAAACAAGTTAAAAAATACCCAGCGGTCCTTCTCCTACTGCTTTAATTGAAGCATTTTCTATCTCGGAGGCCTCTTTTGAAATGCAATACCCCTGGCCTTAAGTTATCAGCTAACCTGTGGGGAAGAGAGAAAGGGGCTCCGGAGAACAGGCTTGTCCTGAGCCCAGGTGCCCTGGCAGAGGGGAGGCCGAGGGGAGGCCGGGCCTGGGGGAGAGAGGGAACCAGTCCACTCGTCTGTCCAGCCGGCTCATTGACCTACTCCTGGTGCATTTTGAGACTCCCGAGACCACCAAAGACAAAGATGGCTCCGGAGTTGATCCATTAACCCTTTCGACACCATCTCCCATCCCATCTTGGAGGCAATTTGGACAAGCGTGGCAGATGGGGAGGGAAACAAAATTTGCCCCAAATACCATTGAAAATTATTGACTTCAAACCCATTTAGACCATCCCTGAGAGGTGTTTGTGCTCGTGAGGTCAGATCTCAACAAAACTGGATGTTTGTCCTAAGGGGAGGAATGGGACCAACAGAAACCTGCCCGCTGCCAACTCCGCCACCTCCAGGGTCCAGCCAAGACCCCACAAAACTGCGCTGCTGCAGGGGTGGAAAACTCAACTTCTCTTCTGTCTCAGGAATCTATTTTTTCTTTCTCTATGTAGTTACAATCTTCTTGTTTCTTTACTACATGGATTTGTAAGATTTCTCTGGGCAGCTTTCACATACGCAATGCAGTGACAGGAAATACAGTCATGGTGCTGCACGTCACGGCTCCACGCTTCCAGACTCGGTGTTTTTTTTTTTTTTTAATGTTTGCTTATTTATTTGGAGTGAAAGGGAGAGTGAGAGAGAGTGAGAGAGAATATCAAGTAGGCTCCATGCTCTCAGTGCAGAGCCTGATGCAGGGCTCAAACTCATGAACACAGAGAAGTCAAGAGCCAGATGCTCAACGGACTGGACCCCACCAGGTCCCCAGTGCTCTATTTCTTAATGTCTGTCCCCACTTCAGATGTAGTATTTATTTATTATTTTCAAGTATCTGTTTATATTGATCAATTTGGAGAAACCTGTCTCAACGCTTTCTTGGAACAAAACCACACAGAAAAACTAATTTGTTGGGGTTTTATTTTGTTTTCTTTTCTTTCATGTTCCCTTATAGACTTCCCAGAGGCAATTGGGTTGAACAAACCTTTCAAAATGTTATTGACCTCTCTGCATCTGTAACCATATTGGTAGATCCTAACGGCCTTAAGAGTTTCAAAAGTCAACGTGGTTCAGCTGGTTAAGCACTTGACTCTTGATTTCAGCTCAGGTCATGATCTCACGGTTGTGAGTTCAAGCCCCACATCAGTCTCTGCAGTGATAGCACGGAGCCTGCTTGGGATTCTCTCTCCCTCTCTCTCTGCCCCTCCCCTGCTCTCTCTCACACGCACACATACAAAATAAATAAATAAACATTAAAAAATATTTCAAAAGTAGCTGAGCATGGCTTTGTAAACACCTATTTTGTTAACATCAGCACCTCGTCTGTGCTAATGGACGCCCCGACAGCACAGAGAGAAGATACCAGAGTGACCTCCCGACTCCACTTCCCCACAGATTTGTGTCTTCTGCTAACACGAAACTTCCACATCACTAATAACCAGTAGCACAACGTAAGTGGATTTTGCTTCATTTTCCTTATTTTCAACTTGAGGCAGCCCTATTCGCAAGCAACAGAGAGGCCAAAACTATTAGTACTCTTAAAAGAATACTAGGAGAGTTTGGAAATACTCACGAAGAGAAAAGGTGTCTATTCTTCGGAGCCTCAACCTGGGACAAGATGGCGTCGTGGGGCGCTCACGCACAGGCTCTGATGAAACAACTAGCAATTGGAATTCTGTTGAAAACACGGAACTAATCATCAAGAGACTCGACGTAGAATCTCCGTGTAGCCAGCTCCTGGTCCTGTGGTCTCCGACCAATCACGGCCTCTCTCATTGGCTTCTCTCCCACAAAATGTGACCTTTGGCCCCAGGGAACCAGTTCCTTCCTACCCAGAGGCTCTGCTCACACAGACAGCTCCCGTCCATCGAGGAGGTAGAGGAGGTTCTGGCTGGCACACATCTCTCTCGCCGGAAGGGGAATGACCCTCACAGAGTCCCCTCGGCCCTGGGCGCGTCCCCCCCACAGCTCTCCTCGGGCTCGGCTTCTCGCCCAGGTCTCCCCTCTGCCCACAGGCCTCGATGTAGAACCTTAACTGCTGGGAAAGAGTAACTGTTCACATGCATAAACCAATTGGTGGAACCAGCCATATTTTAGGGGATAAAGGAAGGGAGCTCGACTTCTCATTATGTAAAGAATTTCAAACTATTAAGTCAGGCAAGGGGCATAACTACGTTCTGAGGACCAGCACAATCGCGGTCTCACCGCTTCGCCCTGCTGGTGCCAGAATCCCAGCAAGTCACCGGAGTAAGAATTCAGCTGATCTGGTTTGATGAAAGCTGCCGAAAATGAGAGGCAAACTCTTGCTGTAAGATTTTGCTGTAAGATTTTTAGAGGAAGTTCTATTAGCTAACTGTATAAATACTATAAATCTACTCTGATTTCCCCAAATCTCTGTATCAAAATCTGTGTGTGTCAGGTCAGTAACTCTTAAAGCAATAAATGTTGGACAATATGAAAAGGTAAGTCACTCCAGTGAGAGTGGCTAAAATGAACAAATCAGGAGACTGTAGATGCTGGCAAGGATGTGGAGAGACGGGCACCCTCCTACACTGTTGGTGGGAATGTAAACTGGTGCAGCCGCTCTGGAAAACAGTGTGGAGGTTCCTCAAAAAACTATCCATAGAACTGCCTTATGACCCAGCAATAGCACTGCTGGGGATTTACCCAGGGAATACAGAAGTGCTGATGCATAGGAGCACATGTACCCCAATGTTCATAGCGGCACTGTCAACAATAGCCAAACATGGAAAGAGCCTAAATGTCCATCACCTGATGAGTGGATCAAGAAGATGCGGTATATATACACAATGGAGCACTACATGGCAACGAGAAAGAATGAAATCTGGCCATTTGTAGGAAAGTGGATGGACCTCGAGGGTGTCATGCTAAGCGAAATAAGTCAGGCAGAGAAGGACAGATACCATATGTTTGCACTCATAGGTCTAACAGGAGAACAGGAGAAACCCAATGGAGGACCAGGGGGAGGGGAAGAGGGAAAGAGAGTTGGGGAGAGAGAGGGACGCAAAACATGAGAGACTATTGAATACTGAAAACAGACCATGGACTGAAGGGGGAGGGGGAGGCAGAAAGGGGGTGATGGTCATGGCGGGGGGCACTTGTGGGGAGAAGCACTGGGTGTTATATGGAAACCAATTTGACAATCAACTATTTTTTTAAAAAACCTAAAAAGAAAAAGAATTCTGAAGCTGTGGAATTCTCAGGTTTAAATATGTTGTTACACAGATTTTTAATAAATCTCTATCTACAGGACGTAAAAAAAAAGAAAGAAAAGAAAACATAAGTGAGCCACTTACGGAGGACATAGCCCAACCCCAGATGGATGTGTTTGAAAGAACATGGCTAGTACGTGCTCATCAAAATATGTGCTGTATCACCGATAGCGTCTGATGTTCAAAGCCTCCGTCTCCTTCTGCCCCACAGCGTTTTCTAGCAGACCTGCCAGGAGAAAAAGGATGTTTTCCAGTTGCCACCGGGAGGACTGGGGGCAGAAGGCAGTCTGAAACCCTCCACTTTGACACAAGCTCCCGAGATGGGTCACACACAATTTCCCCCTGCCAGCCCCCCGCCCGCAGCCGGGAGGCCAGGCCGGCTCTGGAGCGACGCGGGGCTGTGCGCTGCAAACAGTGACCTATTCACACACCATCTATACGACATTGTCCCGGGCTGGCTTTGTTCAGGACCAAACCCCTCTGTTTCCAGAAACAGCAGCAATCACACTGGCTCTTCAGCTCCAAGGCAATGGCTTCCTAATGAGATTACCTTCTTCGTCCTAACAGATTTTTCTGCTGTGTGGAGACTGGGAATATGAGCACCCCTACCTAATTTAATGTCCCCTGAACCTTAGTGATTTGAAAAAAAACCATTGTTTTGACGACATTGTTGACATTTGAGACAGAGGAGCAGTTCACGGTGGGGACAGCAGGGCTCAGATCCAGCAAACGGGAAAGACTTGGTGGAGCTGGACAGAGGAGAGAGACCCGCCATGCTGGTTACGGGCGGCGTCTCGAACACACAGTGTGGGCTTGGACTGACCCCCCCCCCCCACCTGCTGGCAGAGTGGTGCTGGGCAGTTTCCTAAATTCTAAATCTCAGTGGCCCTGAGGGCATTAGATCACTGAGGGAATTGCAGGAGATGCTGCATTGAAAAGACTCTGGCAAGGGGGCCCCTGGGGGGCTTGTTGAGCGCACCACTCCAGCTCCGGTCATGATCTCACGGTGTGTGGGTTCAAGCCCGGCATCAGGCTCTGTGCTGACAGCTCGGAGCCTGGAGCCTGCTTCCGGTTCTGTGTCTCCCTCTCTCTCTGCCCCTCCCCCTCTCTTGCTCTGTCTCTCTCTCTCTCAAAAATAAATAAACATTAAAAAATAAAAAGAATCTTGCCAGGCCTCTTGCACATGTTAAAGGCGTCCTGTGCACGGCATATGCACACATATGTGTGTGCCCATCCACATACTCACATGCATATAACATTTTTCGTTACTGCGGTTTTTATTACGTGGCCACGGCTGTGGTAGGAAAGCATCCTAGATGAGGGGCTTACGTTCAGTCACACTTTGAGACGCTCGAAGTCCAGAATCAAGGGGCTGCTTGGCTTTGCTTTGTTCTGAGGGCTAAGAGGGAGAAGGCGGTCCCAACGCCTCCGTCCTTGGCCTGCAGCCTCTCTTCTGCCTCGCCCTCCGCATCGGGTGTCCTCTGTGCGCGCCTCGGTGCCCGAATTTCCCCTTTTTACCAGGACACCGGTCAGACCGGAGCAGAGCCCACCCTACCCTTAATTTCACCTTGATTACCTCCGTGAAGACCCTCTCTCCTATCTCCCACATTCTGAGGTTCGGACTTCAACCTATGAATTCGGGAAGAACACAATTCAACCCATAACACCGATGCTGTAAATAATAAGAGCAATTGTTATTATCACTGTAATTATTGTGACTATTTTTGGAGCAGAGGTCATTCGGTGCAAGGAAGTGCGTGATGCCTTAGAAGATACCCGGTGACTTGAAGAAGGAGGGGAACTTCACGGGCGAGGGTGTGGATGCTGCAGGTCACATCCAGCAGGCTGGGCTGACCACTCCCAACCCCTAGAGGGCAAATTGCAGGTGTGAACAAGGAACTGGTCCATAGCCTGCAGGCCAGCCCCATGGGAATGCGGGGACAAAGCAAAGACTTCAGTCACAGAGGACTTAAGCTCAGAAAGCAAGCTGCAGGTGCCGGCTTGGGTTCCCTACCGCCACCCCCGTGTGCCAGCTTAAAACGTCTCCGAAACTCCAGGTCGGCCAAGGCTGAATGTTCTGGAGCTGGAGGACAGACTCAGGGGGTCACGTACATAAAGAACCTTGCTCAGAGCCCACACATCGTGGGCGTATTGAAAGCGTGAAGTTCTCTGCGTCTTGTAGCCGTAGGGAGTCCCGCAGTCCCGGACCCTCAGGGGCGGCCCCTGGCATCCAAGGCCACTTCTCCCGGAGAAGGCTGGGAGGCCACCTGACCGAGTGGCACCGCACCTTGCAGCAGGCTCTCCTGAGGACATGGTCTCAGGAGGTGACTCGGGGGAAACCATCGGTTTTGAATTGGATAGCGACATGGGGAACAGGAACTTCGGGGAGGTGGAAAGCTCTCCGTGGACATCCGGTCATGCGTAGAGCGTTGTTTTTGTCCTATTTGGTTTGATTTTAACACAAGAGAAAGGCTGCTGTATTCTGAAGGCCAAACTCTTTTTCCTAAGAAAGCTTACTATTATTTCATACGTACCTACTAGCCAGCCATGATCGAATTACCTCAAAAAATGAGAAATCAGAATGTCCTTTTATAAAATCAGTGGGACACACACACACAACACAGTCCAATTCGACACAGCTAATTCAATGTGCTGGTTGGAAATATGACTGTAGGTAGCCCAAGAGTTACCTCTGTCCCTTATAAAATAAGCGCTTCCTTTTATTTCTCAAAGGAATTCTTGGAAATTCTCTGCGCAGCCCCACACTCGGGGAAACAGAGTGCTTATCCCGAGACTCTGGCTGGTTGACACAAAAGATTCTTCGGCAGAAGGACTTTGGAAAACGAGAAAGTCAAGAAACCCAGAAAGAAGACAGTAAAACTCTCCTATGGACTTGATAACACGGCGTCTGTTTCCCTGGAATCCGATTTGCAGCCGATAGTGAGTTACAGGAGGGGCATTTTGAAATCGAATTCTTGAAGACACAGAAAGGAATTAAAGACAACTGAGAAACGAAACACACATCCTTTTTTCATGGCTACTAGTTTTCTAATCAACAACCTAAATATTTCAAGTGCACTTGCGTAAAGCAAATGTTTTCTGGGGATGAAAAAAAACATGTATTTTCCAAAGAAAGAATATATCCGGGGCTCCTGGGTGGCTCAGTTGGTTAAGTGTCCAACTCTTGATCTAGCAATATGTGAGTCTGGGCCCCAAGTTGGGTTCTTGTGTTAACCGCAAGGAGTCTGCTTGGGATTCTCTATCTCCCTGTCTCTCTCTGCCCCTCCCCTGCTTGCAACCTCTCTCTCTCTCTCTCTCTCTCTCTCTCTCTATATATATATATATATATATATATATATATGAACACTAAAAAAAAGAATATTTCCAACAGGACTTGTACAAAATCCAACAAAGAAAAAAACAGTAAGACCAATGAATCACTGACGTACTAAGCAGTAAAAGTTTACAGCACACACATCAAAAAACAGGGAACGCTCAAACCAAAGCACGGGATGAAGCTGGGAGGGGGTTTGTTATGAAGCGCTGCACCCCAGAGCGGGCGCCGAGTGTCCACTTCTCACGGTGACGGGGCACAGCATGCGGATGTTCTCAGTAAGAGTCATCGGCTAGTGGTCACTTCGTATCAGTTTGGGGGAACAATTTAAGTTGGGCTTATGATTTTCAGACCATAAGCAAGAAGTCACCCAAGTCAAATTAGCCTTGCTTATCTTGCAAACTACGAGAAACTAAGCTTTACTTATCAGCTAACCTGCTTTTGTCCGCTCAGAGAACTTTCAGATCTGCTCTCCATTTGTGTTTCATTTTAACAGACTGAAATAGATGCGTGTGTGCAAGCGCTCACACTCACACATAGACTTACATAATACTTACATATAGCACTATAATAACTGCATACATAATGCCATGTATGATATACGCACCTTGTGTCACATGTGTGCACTACATACGTATAATATATACACAAACAGTAAGTAATTAGAGCAAATCTGCCTTGTCGTACTGTGATACCAGCCTCCCATGGGCTCCGTCTAATGGGGACGTGTTATCCTGATGTTAGTCACCAGGGGCCAAAGACTAGAGTTATATTTACATGAAAGTTCAGCTTTACACTTGGAATTCATAGCTGGTCTCTTGTGTCCAACTGAAATCGAGTATTTCACTAGAACTTCGTTAAAAAAAAATAGTAAGAGAGAGAGACTACCACTTGTGAACAGGAAGAAAGGTAGTATGTTGCATGATATTTATAAGAAATGTTGTTGGAATCCAAAACAAGAATTTGCTTTTAGGATGGACAGGTGAGTCAGCAATCCTGTGCTAACAAAAGGTCACCCGCTCCCAGGCTAGACTCATGTAAGGACGTTTGGTAAGGGACAGTCAACGGGACCTCATCAGCCAACCCCCAGTCCCCATAGCAACATGCGTCCGCCATGTCTGACAGGTCCCGTATTGGACAGCTCAGCACCTGATAAGACCCAGAAGAGCTCCAGCCAGAGTCAGACTCACAACATGCCACAGACCTCAACGGTCGGCCCCACATCTGAGACGTACGGTAACCCGGAACCGGGTTCACATTTTCAACAGCTGGCCGAGGGCACGGCTCCGGCAAACTGCTCGCCCTTGGCCAGTTGGCTCAAGGATCAAATTTTCCTACCTGTTGGAGATAGTCTCTGATCATGTTCCAAAACGTGAATAAACTTTTAAAGCCGGGGTGCAATCATCTGGACACATTTCCAGAACCGTCCGTCTGTCATTCACTATTGACACAGCATGGCCCAGGGGAATATGGGGGATGGACACAGCCAGAAAGTCACAGACGGGGTGATGGGGACAACACACAAAACAGAATACAGCTCATCAGAATTGTTCTGGTCTGGGCACCTGGGTGGCTCAGTCGGTTGAGCGGCCGACTTTGGCTCAGGTCATGATCTCATAGTTCTTGAGTTCGTGCCCCACTTCAGGCTCTGTGCTGACAGCTTGGAGCCTGGAGCTGCTTCAGATTCTGTGTCTCCTTCTTGCTCTGACCTTGCCCCACTCACTCTCTGTCTGTCTCTCTCTCTCTCCTTCAAAAATAAACAAAAAAAATTTTTAATTGTTCTGGTTTTTGTTATTTCATTTTGTTCACATATGAACCTTGGATGGGGCCAGTCTTTGTCCATCCAGTTATCAGCTAAAGAGAAAGAGCTGAACCAGTGACATCGTGTTGCACTGACAGCATGTCTTTGTGGGTTTCAGGAACCCAGAGGAGAAGAGGGATGTGGCAGGGGTGGGATGCGGGCTTCTGGACAAGGGGGTCTCGCAGCAGGGCTTTCTCCGAAGAGGGAGGTGGGTCCGAGTAGGCAGCTGGGAAGGGCTGAGTGGGGACGTCCCCAAGCCTGTGCATCCATCTTGCCCACTTTCTCTTTAGCGTTTGTCAGCATCGCCGACTCCTAACATTCTGTGTGAATAAAAAACATTAAAAGCAGTTCCGTAATTAAAGATAATTATTTCAGTGGAAGGGATTTTTGTTTTCATAATCTCCTCTTTGTGCAGAACTAGTTCTTGGTTCCATCCGCCACCGCTAGCCTTTGCTCTGTTTACTTTAAGAATAAGCCACTGTTTGGTTTGGTTTCTCGTTTTCAGTGTGTGAACCCAGGGCTCTTGATTCTCTGTTCCAGGAAGGACAAATAAAAGAACAAGGCTCTTTACATATCAGAGCAGTGGTTACTTACAGATCCTCACAGCCTCAACATGTTCCAGAACCGCCACTTAGAAAAACGCCCAAGAATTTCCCGGTTGGCAGCCTTGATTTGGCAGATGTGCCTCAGCTGAACCCATCACTTTTTATTTGGCTGTCGATCCGTTTGGTTAATTTCTGGCTGCATTGTGCCAGAGCCTGTGTTTATTTCTAAAGGTCGTTCACCTGTGCCACGGTTCCGAGGGACCATTTTGCTCATGTAAGTCACCACTGTGGTGGTCCTGAAGCCATAGCTAAGAGGCGAGTGGGAACCGTGGGTCAAACTGGTAGGAAAACCTAGGAAAATACACTGAAAATACAAAAAAAAAAAGGAAAGAGATAAAATAAAATCATAAAGTTTTAAATGTATTTAATTTTATTCCATTAAAAAAATGAAGCCAAAATTTAAAAAAAAAAGCAAAAAGCAAAAGCAAACACCAAAATCCTCTACAGAAAACCACATTCTTTTAAAAAAATTTTTAATGTTTTATTTATTTTTGAGAGACAGAGAGAGACAGAGCGTGAGTCTGGGAGGGTCAGAGAGAGAGGGAGACACAGAATTCGAAGCAGACTCCAGGCTCTGAGCTGTCAGCACAGAGCCCGACGCGGGGCTCGAACCCAGGAACCGCGAGATCATGACCTGAGCCGAAGTCGGACGCTTAACTGACTGAGCCACCCAGGCACCCCAGCAAACTACATTTTTAAGAGAGCTGCTGTCCAATTAATCTCTGCAGCTTTCATTACTTCTTCGTTTATTTTCTTCATAGTCTGCACTGGCAGCAAACACCAGTCCCCCGCTCGATTTAACCAATCTGGAGCAAATGAAAAGTGGAGACGTCTAGAAATTTCATTTTATCCATAGATTGTGACAGAGTCTCGATTTGCACTTGGGACGGACTTGACTGAATGCACCCGTTTCCCCGTTCCGATGGATCAGCCCACTTGCCATGAACAAAAACTAGAGTGGCCCCATAGTCTATTTTTTAATCCAGAAAAAAGCCATTCTTGGCGCACAAATGAGGAAAAATGTTTCCAAAAAAGAGCAGGTTTTTCAGATATGATTATGTTGGATGCAAACACTCCCTGGCCAACAATGTGGGTGTTTTCAGAGGGAAAAGGGATGCTGTTAATTGGTTTCACCACATCAAAATATTTGATTTACAGGAGACTTTTGTGGTTACACTACTGTGTTTTCTTACAGATGTTTGGCCTGTTAAAATGCTGAAGTTTCCCCTTGATGTGCTACCTTCTCCCTGTGTGTACGGAGGCCTCAAGATACAAAGCGGAAACCCTGTGGGAGCCCGGCAGCATGTGAAGGAACTACACCCGTTATTGTCACGGGATTCTTTCTGAGTCTGACTTTCCTCCGATGCGGACCCGGGGTGATACGCTGGACACCAGAGCTCCGAGGACTGAGTTCACGGACGGAGGACAGACGTGGAAGGTCCGAGCATCCGGCGCTGAGTTGATGCCGATCAGCCCCTTCCTGGTGGGGACCCCCCCACACCGCCCCCGGGCTGCGCTCACAGTGACAGGTGTGAGTCTACGCCGAGTGCAGGCGTGCCTGGGGCAGGGAGTGAAGGTCAGGCCTCCTGATCCCTGTACTGATCCCACCACCTGGCACCATCGGTCATGAGGCCCCCGGATGATGTGGACCAGAGAGCCCTTCTCTCCCCCCAGCCACAGAGGCAGAGTCGGGGATGTAGAGGCCAGTTGGGGGTGGGGGGCATTCGCCGCCACGCACCCCAATCCAGCCTTCCTGTTGTTGAGCTGCTCCCATGAACGTGGGTCCTGTCCAGGGATGTGGCACTGGCTCCTGGGGCTCGTACCAAACGGAACCTCAAATACAAACTAGAACTGGCTGGCTGATCTGCTCAGAGGGCAGAATTCAGAGCTTTTATTTTTGAAACTATAAGCAGGACCGGAATTTCAGAAGCACCAGGAAAATCGTCTCAACGAGGCCGTCCTAAGGGAACGAGGTCTAACATCTCTTTCAGCCCTAAAAGGCTTTCTTACTCCACTTGCTAAAATCACTGCATTTGTCATTAAAGCAATCACCTACACAATCTGACCGACCCTGCGCGGAGCCGTGTTTTATTTACCCGAAGATCTCTCAGTCAGATAGAGATATCATCAGTGTTGTCAATTTAGGTATTTCTACGGTCTCTGTCCCGGTGACGTGTTAAATCTATGTCTCTGCGGGAGAAACACGTTGGTCTCGTTACAGCAGAACTTTTTTTTCAGCCCCAAGAACAGTTGAGAACGGCAAAACCGTGCAGATGGCCACACGGGAGGCTCTGCTGGGACTTTAAGACAGTTTAAAAGAAAAATCACCTGACGGCACATCGCATCCTGAGTAACCATCAAACTGGGTCAGGGACAACATTTGATTGGACCGTGCAAAATATTTAACGTGTTGGACTCTCCAGAGTTCACGATCACGACCGCCGCTGCGGCCCGGATCTCACGCTCGGTGTCTCCTTCCTCCCTTTGTTTACGAAGCCCATGGCCGTGGGCAGCGGCCAGGCGGGGTCCCCGTGGGTCTGGTCAGCTGCTGCAAGGGGCCCACCGCGGTCCTTCTAGTGATCACGTGCCTGACCCGACGACGGAGGAGTAAGCCATCACCGTGACAAAGCACGGAGCACCTTCCTACGAGACGGCGCTGGTCCTCAGCCGAGCCCTGATCCTGAATACGCGTAAGGAAGCTTGTAAATCCGCGAAAACGCCGAGTCAGGTGTTTATCAGAGAAAAGAGACTCTTCGTAGGGAAAAAAAAAGAGCATCTTCTGGATCTGAGAAGAACAGCACCCCAGAAGGCAATGCCTGCTCTTTGCGGTGACGGATAGCCTTGCGACAGGAAACCTGCAGATGAATGAAGGTAGTAAAATGTAGCACTTCCTTCCGCCTCCAGGTCTGATATTTTATTCATAAAAGAGCCGTGTGAGCCTTGATTTATATGGACTTTCATTAATCGGCAAGATTCAATCACAAGACTTCCGCTGGTCCGTCCTTAAATTCAACTCCCCGTCAAGGCAATGGGCTCTCTCCCCTCCTCAGAGATGCTTCCCGAAAAGGGAAGGGGAAAGGGAAAAGAAGGAAGGAAGACAGGTGGCCAAAGGAGACGGTCTGCTGCAGTGGTTCACAGCATGCGTGGTCTCCCGCCCCCGACCCCAGAGGGCATCTAGCCGAGTGGTGGCTGATCTGCTGTCACTCACCAGACCCGTCAGGCCCAGGCAGGGCCTGACCATAGGACCTGCAGGCACTGGGCGGTCCGGAGCCTTCCCAGGCGAGTAACGGGCTGCCTCCATCGTGGGGTCAGAAACCCAAAACTTTGTGATTTACTTTCTCCGCACAGAGCCAGTTTTCCAAGGAGTCCCTCAACTTCAAGAAGCTCAGACTGTCCCCAGATGGAAATCCGATTGTATATGGATTGTCATTTTTATTCTCAAATGTTGGATTCCATCAGGGTCAGATCACTTGTTCGCTCATTCACTTGGATCAGAGCCGTCCCTGGAGCCAGAGCAGAGTTTCAGGGAGAACATAAAACCATGTAGGGCCCCCCAACTGTGACTTTTTAAAAAACTTTTCTGAAGCGTCAACACGGAACTCAGCACATAAATCTGTCTGCCAGGAAAGGAAGCGGTTGGCTAAGCTTCCAGACGGATTTTGGTGGCCATGGCCGGTCTCCCGGGTTTGAAGCCCGCGGGGAAATCTGCAGGCTCTTCTGTGTTACCTTCCCCGTGGCATCCGGCAGGACCCCCCATCCAGGCAAGCACACCTGCAGTCTGTTGGGAGCAGGGACGGGGCAGGGGTGAAGCAGGGACCCCCACCGAGCTGCCCGCCTTCACTCCCAAGGAGAACAGAAGGGGTCGGCCTTCCCCTATGCAACTTCTAAAGTTAGTTTGGTGCTTAGAATCAGAGATGGACCAACACGGGATTCCCTGAGGTTGCCTCTGCGCTAACAAGGCATCTCCTGAGCGTGGTGAATCGGGGCGATGGCCCTGGGCCCGGAGCCGGGATCTGAGAAAGTCACCCGTGACAACGGCCATGCAGTGAGTCCTCGGGGCCGGCCAGAAATCCCTGTGGAATATTGGAGGGAGAGGGGATTGAAGCTTCCAATTCAAAGCAACAAAACATCAACAACTTCATGTTCCAAGGTCTGCATGAGAGAGAGAGAGACCCAGCCCAGGGCAGGAGTGAGCTGAAGCCTCAGCTCCTGGGGGACGAGGTCAGTATTCACAGACCCAGCCTGGAGCCACCCAGAGGGAGCGCCTGGGGCCCCAGCTCTGACCTGCACCTTGCAAGGTGGGTTTCACTGAGGAGGCGGCTTCCCCACCAAACCTTAGCTTCCTAGTCTGAAACTGAGCACCCACCTCGTAGGCTTTGCGGGGGCTCAGAGCTGGCACATGGTAAGTGCTCAGGAAGCAGCAGGTACCACCTCTGCCCTCCCCCAGGCTGCTGTCCAGGACGGAAGGGAGTCTGCAACCTGGAAGCCAAGGGCATGGGGAGGTGGGGGACACATCCCTTCGCCCCGCAGGTGGGTGCCCTACTGACCAGAGTCTAAGCCCATGGAGGAGCTCTCAGAGGTGGAGCTCGGCAGGGAGTTCTGCAGGAAAGAGTTGGAGAGCTGCAGGATCAGCTACCACAGGAGGGCTGGTCTCGCCTCCCAGCGGCCTTGGACGCCTGGGAACATCCGAAGGCCTGGAGAGGCTTCAGCAAGAAAAACTGGCACAAAAACGGACCTTAGCAGCAGGCAGCAGCCCCTTTGTGACCCCCACATCTCTGGCCGAAGGGACCCAGATACCTGACAGGGGCTAATTGGATGAGTGGGTCCTGTTCCGGGGGAGGACCCCGCCCTCCCGCATGGTCGGAGGGCCCCCGCTTAGCGCTCCAGGAGCAAGAGGTGGGTGCGGCCAATGACAGGGGCATTTCTTCCCTGCCCCCCTCCCCCACCCCTGCTGGGACCAGGCATCCATGGATCTCCTTTCCTGGGAGGGGGGCATCCAGGACAAAGCAGTTTTCCGTTAACTTCTAACTATCCTTTAATCCATGTATTTTATGTGGCAAGCAGTGTGGTATTTAAGCACATGGTATTTCTAAAAATTTCTTAAATGTTTACTTACTTTTGAGAGAGATTGAGCGAGAGAGGGGCAGAGAGAGAGGGAGACACAGAATCTGAAGCAGGCTCCAGGCTCCAAGCTGTCAGCACAGAGCCCGAGGCAGGGCTCGAACCCACGAACCGTGAGATCATGACCTGAGCCGAAGTCGGACGCTTAACCGAGTGAGCCCCCCAGGCGCCCCAAGCACGTGATATTTTTAATCCCCACAAAGCATCCTGAAATGTAGGTATTATTGAACCAATTACCTGGGGAAGTAAAATGCAGTCCGGAGGGACCGCGTACCTTGCCCAGCTCAGTACGGTGGGCACTTACCCCACTGTGTTCGCTTCACACTCATTCCGGTCAACAGGCCTCTGGAGGCGGGCGGACGTGAGCCTGGAAGGAAGCTGTCACCTCGGCATCGACTTGTGGCCACGTTGCAGAACCAGCTTACCCCACAAGGGGCCCACGTGACGGGTCCCAAGATGAGCATGTGATCCCCGTGGAGCCAGGTGTCATTCTGGGAAATGTCACGTGGATGCAGGGAAATCTCTTCCTGAAATTATGAATTCCGAAGGGGCCGCAGGGCCGGGACCGCCTGGAGTTACTGGGTCAGGACGTCGACACCAAGGGCACGGCATGGGAGGTGAAGAGGACAGAGCGTCTCCGGCCGCCGGGCAGGTGGGCCTGCCTCCGACACGGCCGTTCCATGCGGGATCCTGGGAGCAGTTACTGGGGCTCACTGGGGACCTCGTGGGGAGTGCCCGTTCCTGGCCTCCCCAGGGTCACTAAATTAGAAGGTCTGGGGGTGGGGTGTCCAACTCACTGTCTGAAAACCCGCTGCTCCAGAACTATCCATGGAACTTTCGTTTCATGAGCCAATGAATTCCTCATTTGTGTGTGTGTGTGTGTGTGTGTGTGTAGACTTTGATTATAATAAGAAAAACAAGGGACACTTGGGTGGCTCAGTTGGTTGAGTGTCCACGACCCTTGATTTCAGTTCAAGTCATGATGCCAGGGTCCTGGGGCCTGAACAGACCCCAGTCGGGTCCCTGCTGAGTGTGGGGTCTGCTTGAGAGTCTCCGTCTCTCCTTCTCTCCCCCTCTCCCGCTAGTGCTCTCTCTATAAAATTAAAAAAAAAAGAAGAAGAAGAAAAACAAGGGCGCCCGGGGGCTCAGTCTGTTAAATGTCTGACTTCGGCTCAAATCATGATCTCACGGTTAGTTCGTGAGTTTGAGCCCCGTGTCGGGCTCTGTGCCGACAGCGGAGCACTCGCTGCGGGTTCTGTGTCTCCCCCTCTCTCTGCCCCTCCTCGGCCCCTGCTCTGCTCACCAGAAGGCCATCGAGGAGCCCAGGCCACAGGGAAGCAGGCAGGACTGGCCGTCAGACGATCTCATCATTGAAATGACGTAAAACTTTAGGGGAACCTGGGGGCTCAGTCGGTTGAGTGTCCAATTCTTGACTTCAGCCCAGGGCGTGATCTTACACTTTGTGGGTTTGAGCCCCTCATTGGGCTCTGTGCTAACAGTGCAGAGCCTGCTTAGGATTCTTTCTCTCTTTCTCTATCGGGCCCTTTCTCTCTCTCTCTCTCTCTCTCTCTGTCTCTCGCTCTCTCTGTGTCTCTCTGTCTGCCCCTCCCACACACTCAAAATAAATAAATAAACATTAAAAAAAAAAGAAGCGACACAAAACTCTAGCAAAGAGGAAATGATAGAAGTCTTTGAAGGGGGGCTGGAAATGAGACGCATCCTCAATGTGCCGAAC
>PJEM01012119.1:0-49212 GCA_004023845.1 Helogale parvula
CCCCCCCCCCCCCAGCACCTAGGAGGCACCCGGGTGACCGTGGAGCAGGAGAAGCTGAGGCTCAAGCTACTTGTGAGGCTGCCTGAACGGTGTTGTTTGAAACACCGAGCCTGGGGAGGAGACTGGGGTGTCGCCACTCTCATCCCCATCACCAACACATCACCAGTATGGGGTGGGGTTTCAGGGAGCAGCACTGCTCTCCCGGTGGAAGGGGGACACATTATCAAACCCCGCCCCTCTGTGCCTGGTAACGGAGTGGGGCTGACACTGAGCCAACCTACGCCTCCTCTCCCCCCAGCACAGCCACTGGGCCCAGGCACCAACTGGATCCTGGTTTGGTGTGTTAGTCTTTTTCTTTTCTTTTCTCTTTTTCTTTCTACCTTCTCCTTTTTTTCTTTTGGAATCAGGCTCATAGTTTCTGATTTGGTTTTTGGTCAAATCTTACTATTTATACATATTTTTTTTCTGCTTTGTTTAATCAGGCATTTTTACTCTATTCTTTTTACACCTTTTCTACGTCTCCTCCTTTATTTTCTTCTCTCTCTCTCTCTCTCTCTGCATTAAGCCTTACAGCTTTTTTGATTCTCTGCTTGGTCTTTTCTCCACCCCTTTCATTCTTCACTTTGTATGGGATCAGTCTCCCCACCCCCTTTCCTTTTTTCCAGTCTTACTTCAATGAACAAATCAAAGCATACCTGGTGGAAGGTCCAAACATTCCACCACTAACAACAAGGAGGAATTTTGCAGAGGACTGATCAGGAAGATAGGGCAGTCAAAACGCAACATACTCTGAAAAACACTTCCTTAAGTGCCAGGCCTTGGCCAGTGTGTGGCCCCTTCTTAACACAGTAGTACTCGCAGGTGCAGGACAAGCTATTAAAACACACAAAAGATAGAAACCTACCCCAAATGATGAAACAGAAGAATTCTCAAAAGAAAATCCAGCAAGAAATGACAGCCAGAAAATTGCTCAAAACAGATACAAACAATATATCTGAAGAAGAATTTAAACTAACAATCATAAGACTAAAGCTGGGCTTGAAAAAAGCACAGAAAACAGCAGAGAGTCTATTGCTACAGATATCAAACACTTAAATAGTCATGATGAATAAGAAATGTTGTAAATGAGACACAAAATAAACAAAATACAATGATAGCAAAGATAAAAGAAGCAGAGGAAAAATAGGTGAAATAGATGATAAAATTGTGGAAAATTATGAAGCTGAAAGAAAGAAGGAATGGAAATGATCAGACCATGAGGGGAGAATTAGAGACCTAACTGATCGAATGCAACAAAATAATATCCGTATCATACAAGTTCCAGAAGAGCGACAGAAAGGGGCAGGTTTATTTGAACAAATTATAGCTGAGAACTTCCCTAATCTGGGAAAGGAAACAGGCATCCAAGTCCAAGAGACACAGAGAACTCCTTTCAAAATCAATTAAATAGTTCAATTCCACAACATATCACAGTGAAACTGGCAAAATGCAAAGACAGAATTCTGAAAGCAGCTAGGGACAAACGAGCCTTAACCTACAAAATCAGACACATAAGGATAGAAGCAGACCTGCCCGCTGAAACTTAGCAGGCCAGAAGTGAGTGGCAGGTAGTATTCAATATGCTGAATAGGAAAGATATGCAGCCAAGAATCCTTTATCCAGCAAGGCTGTCATTCAAATAGAAGAGATAAAGGCTTGCCCAGACAAACAAAAACTAAAGGAGTTCATGACCACTAAACCAGCCCTGCAGGAGATCCTAAGGGGGACTCTGTGAGTGGAAAGCAGCAAAGACTACAAAGGACAAGAGACATCACTACAAGCATGAAACCTACAGTTAACACACTTATTTCACTTAGCATAACACTCTCGAGTTCCATGCACACTGCTAGTCAGATTTCATTCTTTCTCATTGCCATGTAGTACTCCGTTGAATATATAAACCACATCTTCTTGATTCATTCATCAGTTGATGGACGTTTAGGCTCTTTCCATGATTTGGCTATGTTGAAAGTGCTGCTATGAACACTGGGGTACATGTGCTCCTATGCATCAGCACTTCTGTATCTTTGGGTAAATCCCTAGCAGTGCTATTGCTGGGTCATAGGAGAGTTCTATTGATAATTTTTTTGAGGAACCTCCACACTGTTTTCCAGAGCAGCTGCACTAGTTTACCTTCCCACCAACAGTGTAGGAGGGTACCCATTAAGAGACTCATTTTTGACCTGAGGACACCTGCAGATTGAAAGTGAGGACATGGAGAACCTTCTATCACGTTACTGGATTGCAAAAGAAAGCCAGAGTAACCATATTTATATCAGAAAAATTAGATTTTAAAACAGATTGTAACAAGAGATGAATAAGGGCATTATATTGTAATTAAGGGGTCTGTCCATCAAGAAGAGCTAACAATTGTAAATGTTTATGCCCCAACACGAAAGCACCCAAATATATACATCACTTAATCTCAAACATAAACAAATGTATAGATAATACCATGATCGTAGGGGACTTTAATACTCCACTTAGAGCAATGGACAAATTATCTAGGCAGAAAATCAATAAGGAAACTATAGATCTGAATGACACATTGGACCAGATGGACTTAACAGATATATTCAGAACTTTTCATCCTAAAGCAGAATACACATTCTTCTCGAGTGCACATGGAACATTCTCCAAAACAGATCACACACTGGGTCACAAAGCAGCCCTCAACAAGTATAAAAAGACTGAGATCATACCATACATATTTTCAGATCACAATGCTATGAAACTTGAAATCAACTACAAGAAAAAAATGTAGAAAGCCCCCAAATACATGAAAGTTGAAGAACATCTTACTAAGGAATGAGTGGGTCAACTAGGCAATTAAAGAAGAAATTAAAAAATATATGGAAGCAAGTGAAAATGAAAACATGACAGTCCAAACTCTTTGGAATGCAGCAGAGGCAGTTGTAAAAGGAAAATACACTGCAATTCAGGCCTATCTCAAGAAGCAAGAAAGGTCCCAAATATACAACCTAACTTTACACCTAAAGGAGCTATAAAGGCAGCAGCAAAGAAAGCCCAAAGCCAATAGAAGAACAGAAATAATAAAGATTTGGGCAGAAATAAACAATATAGAAGCCAAAAACAAACAAAACAAATCAAACAAACAAACCAAAAAACAGTAGAACATATCAATGAATCTAAGAGCTGGTTTTTTGAAAGAATAAACAAACTTGATAAAACCCTAGCCAGACTTCTCAAAAAGAAACAGAGAAAACCCAAAAAGATAAAAGTCGGGAATGAAAGAGGAGAGATAACAACCAACACCATACAAATATGAACAATTATTAGAGAATATTCTGAAAAATTATATGCCAACAAACTGGACAATCTAGAAGAAATGGACAAATTCCTAGACACTTAGACACTATCAAAACTCAAACAAGAAGCAGCAGAAAATTTGAACAGACCCACAACCAGCAAAGGAATTGAACTGGCTATCAAAATCCCCCAACAAATAAGAGTTCTGGGCCAGATGGTTTCCCAGGGGAATTATACCAGACATTTAAAGAAGAGTTAATAATTATTCTTTTCAAACGGTTCCAAAAAACAGAAACAGAAGGAAAGCTTCCAGACTCATTCTTTGAAGGCAGCATTACGATGGCTCCAAAACCAAAGACCCCACTAAAAAGGAGAATTATAGACCCATATCCCTGATGAAACTGGATGCAAAAGTTTTCAAGAAGACACTAACAAATCGAATTCAACAGTACATTAAAAGAATTACCCACCATGACCAAGTGGGACTCATTCCTGGGCTGCAGGGCTGGTTCAACACTTGCAAATCAACCAACGTGATACTTCACATTATTAGGAGAAAGAATAAGAATCATACGATTCTGTCAATACATGCAGAAAAAGCATTTGACGAAATACAGCATCCTTTCTTAATGAAAACCCTCAAGAAAGTTGGGATACAAAGAACATACCTAAACATCATAAAAGCCATATATGAAAGGCCCACAGCTAGTATCATCCTCAATAGGGAAAACTGAGAATTTTCTGCGATCAGGGACACGACAGGGATGTTCACTCTCAACACTGTTGTTTAACCTCCACACTGTTTTCCAGAGTAGCTGCACCAGTTCCTCAAAAAATTAAAAATAGAATTACCCTATAACCCAACAACTGTACTACCAGGAATTTATGCAAGGATACAGAGTGCTGATTCAAAGGTGCACATGCACCCCAATGTTTATAGCAGCACTATCAATAATAGCCAATGTAACAGTTAACAGGCAAAACACAGCCAAAAGATGGGGAATGGCAGAGAGAGACTTAAATGAAAGAAGCAGCGTGAGTGGCAATTGGAAAAAAAAATGACTGCTGTTAGGACTAAAAGTGCCACCAAAGTTACAAATGCCCAAACTCTTCCAACAATGTCACATTCAGGACATTTATTATTATTATTATGAGAGAGAGTGAAAGTGAGTGAGGGGCAAAGAGAGAGAATCCCATGAGGGGCACAGAGAGAAGCAGGGCTCAACCAAAGCCTGGCTGGGTTTTGTTGTTGTTGTTGTTGTTTTTTACCTGAAATGGAACTTGTGCTCACCCCAAGTGGGGCTAAAACTCACAGATGGTGGAATCATGACCTAAGCCAAAGGCAGATGCCCCTCAGGACATTTACATTTAAATTAAACTTAGGTTAAAGGGGGGGGGGGGAAGACATCATAATTAATAAGAGAAAATATATAGGTTATTGGCTAGTTTTACTGATAAGAACAGATACTACACTTGATCTTAGCCAAAAGGCCGAGAAGCGATATTGGCTAGTTTTAATATATGGAGTTTAAGGTTTTTTTTAATGTTTATTTTTAAGAGACAGCACAAGCAGGGGAGGGGCAGAGAGAGAGGGAGTCACGAAATCCAAAGCAGGCTCCCGGCTCCAAGCTGTCAGCACAGAGCCTCATGCAGAGCTTGAACTCACAACCTGAGATGATGATCTAAGTCACAGTCAGACGCTTACCTGACTGAACCACCCAGGGGCCCCTATATGTGGAATTTTAAAAAGCCTAATTCATAGAACCAGAAAATAGAATGCTGGTTGTTTGGGACTAAAGGGTAGAGGAAGAGATGTTGGTCAAAATGTACAACTTTCAGTTTTAAGATAACTAAGTTCTAGGTTCTTTTTATTTAGTTAGTTTACTTATTTTTAAAAGTTTATTTATTTGAGAGAGACAGAGAATCCCAAGCAGGATCCGTTGCTGTCAGCACAGAGCCCAACACGGGGCCGGACCCCATGAATCAAGAGATCATGCCCTGAGGTGAAGTTGGACGCTTAATGAACGGGGCCACCCTGGCACCCTCAGTTCTGAGGTCCTCATGCACAGTATGGTGATTATAGTTGGTAATACCGTATTGTGTATTGAAATTTGATGAGAAGATATTAAGTGTTTTAACATATACATGTAACTATGTGAGATGATGGACGTATTAATTAACTTGACTGTGATAATCATTTCACAGTATGTAAGAATACTAAAGGGCGCCTGCGTGGCTCATCTGGTTAGGCGTGTGACTTCACCTCGGGTCATGATCTCACAGTTCCGCACAGTTCAAGCCCCGTGTTGGGCTCTGTGCTGGCAGCTTGGATTCTGTGTCTCCCTCTAGCTCTGCCCCTTCCCTACTTGCCCTTGCTCGTGTGCTCTCTCTCTCAAAAACAAACATTAAAAAAAACTATATATATATAAAGAATACTAAATCATCACAATGTACCCTTTAAAGAATCATGCTGTGCTACCTAAATATATGCAATTTTTATTTGTCACCAATACCTCAATGAAGCTGGAAAAAAAAATGAACAAGCATTTTTTAATCTGTAAATTACAAGTTCCTTTGTCATTGATTTTATTTTTATATATAAAGTTTTAGCTAAACTGATCATTCTAATGCTTATTTACTGGTTTGGGGAAAAAAAGATTTGATTACAAAAATAGAACCATAAAGTTAAGTTTTAATAGCAAAAATTATTTTAAATGGGTAAATCTTTTACAAACAAAACAATCAAGTTCTTTATGGAATGCCTACACACAATCTAATTCTCTTAATTATTTTCCTTGTAAGAAATCTAGGAAAAGTCTTTAGTAGAATGTTACTGAGCAAATTTGGTATGACAATTTCAATAGTATAGTGACAATCTCCAAAGTTCTTTCATTTTTAAAGGGTGAATAACAAAAGAGAGTCAACATGGAGTTGCTGAAAAATTCTGCACCGAAAGAGGTTCATCAGCTCGACATGAAGAAAAGCATACCACTAAAAATTCTTTACAGTAAGAAACCGAAGAAGCAGCTGGGTGGCTCAGCTGGCTAAGCATCCAACCCTGACTGTGGCTCAGGTCATGACCCCAGGGTATTGGGATGGAGCCCTGCATTGGGCTCTACACTGAATAAGGAGCCTACTTGAGATTCTCTCTCTCTCTCGCGCTCTCTCTCTCGGGTTTGTGCTCTCTCTCTCTCAAAATATTAAAATAATAAAAAATAAAAAATAAAGAAATGGTAAAAAAAAAAAAATCCAGAAAAAAATGTGCTCTTAAGAATACGCAAAAAAACTGGGGTGCCTAGGTGGCTCAGTCAGTTAAGCATCTGACCCTTGGTTTCAGCTCAGGTCATGATCTCACAGCTCATGAGTTCAAGTCCTGTGTAAGGCCTCTGTGCTGATAGCATGGAGCCTGCTTGGGATTCTGTCTCCTTCTCTCTCTTCCCCTCCTCTGCTGCTCTTTAGCTCTTTCTCTCTCCCTTTCTCAAAAAAAAAAAAAAAAAAAAAAGGATATGCAAAAAACTAAGAACTCAGGGTGGGGAAAAATAGTATTAGGAGGATACTGGAGTGACACAAAACTGTAAGCTAAATAAAAATATAAAAGAAATTTAAAATCCAATTTTAAGCAGTAAAAAACAGAATATTCCAGAAAATCAAATCTAGGACAGAAAGGCCTACTTAAAAAGTGATGCAAAAGAAAAATGTTAAGGATGTGGGACATGATTAATACAAATAGAGACCAGACCCAGCCCATGAAAAATTCCCACAGAAAACAAACAAAAAAACAAAAGGAACAAACTTAAGAAAAATACTTCCCTCAACTGGAAATAAAGATTGAAGGACCTGTCATCTTCCAGATAAAATTAATGGATTTAAAAAAAATCAGTAGATATAACCCTAAACTTTGAAATATTTTAATCACTTTAAATCTTTACAATGTAACAGATGGCCATACTTATTATGGAAACGGTACACAACAAGACCATGGAAAAGAGCTTACGTCCACAGCTAAGAAGATGTAAATCTGGCCCCTGTTGTATATCTCACTGACTACTTTGTATCTGAGCATTGACTCACTCAGGGCAAACACAATAATAAAATAAAAGTTGCACTTTCTTTTTTTACATCTACTCCCTTTTTAAACCATGCTGCTTATTTAACCCATATTATTATTAACTTGCAGCGAAGTATTTTTTTCAAGTAGGCTCCATGCCCAGCATGAAGCCCAATACGGGGCCTGAACACATGACTCTGAGATCAAGACCTGAGCCGAGATCAAGAGTGGGACACTTACCTACTGAGCCACCCAGGCGCCCCTTCTTCCGATGAAGTATTAGTCTTCATACTTTATAAGTAACAGAAGACAATCTGTTTTCATTTCTTTATTTCATTACTTATGAATTAATTCTTCTAACAGAAATGATATATATCAGCACAGTCAGTTCTTAATACTACTGAGATAGCATACTTCAAAATAAATTCTGGTTCTCAATTCCTGTGTGCATGCTTTTTTGTTTTCAAATGCACAGTTTATTAACACCTGTAAGTTAATTTTTGAACCTAAGGTAAGAACAAAGTGGCAAAGGAACACACTCTATCCAGGCGCTTTCGTGAGCCCTAGAATGCAAGCTTCCCGGTGAACTGGTTTTGAAGGTTAATAATACATTATTATTATTATTATTATTATTATTATTATTATCAGAAGTAGTAGTATAGTTATTTCTTTCCACCAGTCATTGATAAAATAATCCAAGTCTAGTTGCTAAGTCAGTGAAGCTGGAAATAAAATTATTTACTATAGAAATGACTACCGTGCTTTCAAATAATATATGAAAAGTTTACAGCTAACCTCCTCCACAGAGCTGTCTACACTTGTAGACTCCAATCCCTCTCCTATTCTCTCTGTAAACCGGGCTTTAGCCCAGGTTTTCTCCCTCACTATTCTCCTGAAAGTGCATTCGCACGATCACCAGTGGCCTTCGCCTTGCTAAATGCACTGGCCATCTGACAGTCCTCATCTTACAGGACTTCTCAGATGAGCAGGAGGACACAGATGACCGCTTTCTCCTTCCTGAACCCTCTCTCCACCTGGCGTCTAACACTCCACACGCCTCTCTTCAGAGGCTGCTCCGTCTCAGGAGGTTCTTAATCTCACCAGTCACTGAATGTGAAGAGCCCAGAGCTCGATCCTCTTTTCTTCAGACCAGATCTCGCACAATCTCATAGTTTTAAATACGATCTATTTGCTAACGACTCCCAAATTTCTATTTCCAGTCAGGATCTATCTTTCTGTTGAACTCCAGCCTCCTATAACCTCATGTGAACAGGCATCTCAAACCTGACCCGTCTAAACCTAAACTCTTGATTCGCATTCCACTCACCTCCCCTTATCTCTCCACTCTCCACTCTGCCCCATCTCAGTAAACAGCAACTCCATTCTTCCAGCGGCAGGCCAAAGGCCTAAGAGTCATGCTTCATTCCTTTACTCCTGCACTCTACATCCAGATCGTCAGTAAGTTCTAAGTGCCCATCACCTTTCACTTGGATTCCCGAACCAAACTCCTGACAGACTCCCTGCTCCTTCTTTGCACAACAGCTGATTATGAACACAGCAGCCAGAGCGGTCCTTTAAAAACACTGGGTCAGAGGGGCACCTCGGTAGCTCAGTTGATTAAGCATCCAACCTTGGCTCAGGTCATGATCTCAGGGCTTATGGGTACGAGCCCCGCAGCAGGCTCTGTGCTGACAGCTCACAGCCTGGAGCCTGTTTCTCTGTCTCTCTCTGCCTCTCCCCTGCTCACATTCTGTCTCATTCTCCCTCAAATATAAATAAACGTTAATTTTTTTAATAAAAAAATAAAAACGCTGAGTCAGATCCCCCAACTCCTCTGCTCAAAACATCCCACCCACTCCCCTCACGCAGAGAAAAAGCCAAGGTCTTTACCAGGGCCAGTTTAGCTCTCAGGCCCCCACCCCCACCTTCCCTTACTCTGCTCAAACCTGCTGGCCTCCTTGCTAGTCCTCCATTAAGACTGACAGTTTCTGGGCTTCAGCATCTGCCTGGTAAACCCTTCCCCTAGTTAGCTCCAAAGCTGTCCCTCCCTCCCTCAGGTTTTGTTCAAAAATCTTCTCCATGACGCTGTTCCTTATTTTAAAACGATATCTGTTTCTTCTCTGGCTCTTCCTCTTCCTCTTCCCCTTCACCGTTTTATTTTTCTTCTTAGCAACTGTTACCATTCAACTGGATATATTTTACTTTAACTTTTAAAAATTATTTTGTTTATTGTACCCACCCACACATCCCTCCAGTGGAAAGTCAGCTCCAGGAAGACAAAGATTTTGCTTTGTTCACTCTTCCATCCCCAGTGTGTAGAACAGTGCCCGGCCATAAGGCACTCAATGTGCATTTGCTACCAGAATGCTGAATATGCCAACTCTGAAATTCTGATGAGGCTAAGGGGTTTGGGAGACTGTAATATCCAACCTCTCTCCACATGGGAAATAGGACTTCCCTTCTGATGTTCAAAGGAACTGTGGAAATTCTTTATCCTTCAGAGTAACTCAACGTGCTCTAAACATAGCAAAAATCTCTTCATTCCTCTTTACTTCAGTCTCTCTCCAATGCCTTTCCTACATCCAGTAAGAAAGGTATTAATTTACTGTCACTGAGAAATCCTTCATTCCCCTTCAGCACTACTGTCATAATATTGCAAAAGCAAAGCAAACTCCCTGAAAATGGTATCGAGACACAATTAATGAAGAGAAGTAATGAAGTGCATAAACAACCAAATAAACCCAACTCTACTGTAAATCAAACTGCATTGGGAGTGGTGCGCTTAACTTATTCTCCACTGTAATCTTTAATGAGCAAACAGTATTCTCATTAAACTCCTTTAAAACCAAAAAGGAGTTGGTATAGGGCTCTTGCTCATAGCCTTGAAAATTAAGCCCCAGAGAAATCAGTTCAGGCTACACATCAAATTAAACACCTCTAGAACACGTTTGGACAGGTGACAGGTGCAGAAGCAGAAGGAAGATGAGGCTCAAATCCCAGCTCACCCTTTGCTAGCTGTCTGACCTGCGACCAGTTAACTCAGACTCGTGCTCGGTTTCCTTATCTGTAAACTGGCAACGGTACTTCGCAGGGTCGCTGCAAGGATTAAATAGAGGTATTAGGTATTCAAGCACTCAGCACAACGTCTGACATATAGTAAGCACTGGAGATATTACTAATCCCATGTCGCTGATACTCCAGGTGTTTAAGCTAGGAGCTCCTTGGTACCACTGTTATTCTTTAAAGAGAGACAAGTGTTACTATTCAATGGTATATATTTTTTTTACCTAATGATGTTTAGTAGCCAATTTTAAAGAATAAATGTATCTTTTCCTCGAGGCAGAGCACTGTATTGGACAACCTGGCGGGCAAGGCACCTGCTTCCTAGCATTGCATTTTAAGAGGCAGATGCGGTCTTTAAACACGGGGCCATGTGTCCTTCCGGACTGCTCACTCTCACCGCCACAGCTGTTTACGCCCAGACTGCAGGGTCCTTACGATCAGCCGCGTAGTGCAAGCCGCGACAGCACGCGCAGGTCCGGGCGCGTCGGCGGACCGCTGCGGCTCAGACACCCCCGATTAACCGCGAGGGGCCCCGCCCCAGGCCCGCCCGCCGCGGGCCGCACACACGGGCTGGCCCCTCCCGCGGACTGTCACGGCCTTTACCCCGGAACCCTCGCCTCGCAGGCCTTTTCCCAACCCTCAAGAGCGGCACGGCCCTGGGGGAAGCCACCCCGAACCGGCGACGCCCCGGTCGGGCTCCCTCCGCTGGCCGAATAAGGGCGGGGGCTCCGGGCGGCCTCGCCCCTCACCCCCCAAAGCCCGTCGGCCAGGCCCCGGGCCGGGGCTCTCCCGTACGTCGGGGCCGGCAGGGGAGGTGTCAGCCGTTCCGTTCTGGGGCCGCCTCCGGGACCCGGCCCAAGTACCTTGGAATAGGCCGGGCAGCGGCGGCGGCGGCAGCTCCAAGCTGAAGGAGATGAGCGAGCCACCGAGACAGACTGAGCTCCGGTTGTGCCAGAGCGGCCTCACGCGCGTCGGACGGCGCGCCCTCTAGAGGCTGGAGGCCTCCTCAACAGTTCGGCCTGCCCTGAGCTAGAAACTCAGAATGAACCCGCTCTCAATTAGGGAAAAGACCGAAACTGCATGGGAGGAGAATGACAACCTCAGAGGATGTTTTTCCGACCTGAGTCCGGGAGCATTTTGCACTTTTCACGTCTTTTTCTAAATACACATCCTATCTAGCTAAATGAAGACTTCAAAGCAAGGACAATTTTATTAAAAGCTGTTGGCATGAATCAATAGTCACTTGGCCTCTAGGTAAGTGTAATAAAATAACCCAAATGAACATATTCATGACTGCTCTAATTCTAAAATAGGATGCGAAGTGTTTTGTTGTTTTTTTTTTTTCAAAAACGGTTTAAATATTTACAACCCACTTTTCTAGGATTCCTGGACTAAATGCAACTTGTATCCAGCCAAAACTCATTATAGATGTGGTGGTTGGTGGGGTGGTAGAAATTAATTTACTGAAAACTTAAAAATATACACACACACACTCGGTTAAATGACTGACTCTAGATCTCAGCTCAGGTCTTGATATCAGGTCTTGATCAGAGTGGTGAGTTCAAGCCTGGGGTGGGTCCTGCATCTGGGACTTGGAGCCTACTTTAAAAAAAAAATAAGAAAGGATTATGATTTCATGGCATTTCACATTTTCTTGTGCAGTGGCTAATCATAAATATTAACTACTCTTTGAATTGATGACATTTATTAACCAATTTGTCATGGATGTCTTCTTCGTAGTTTGGGTTGAGTTTAAAATATTTTCACTGAGGCCTGTAAATTGTGTCAAATCCGGGAAGAATTTAAATCTCTTCCCAGTGTGTTCACAGGATGCACTTCTCTTCATTAATTGGTTTATCCAATAATCTGAAAGCCTATTTATTATTTCTATTCAAACATATTTCTTCTCCTTTATGAATTACTGCCTTTGTTAGATCTGAAAAAAAAAATGCAGGGACTATACAGTCAGCGTTTTTTCTCTGATGAGATTAAGGGAATGAAATGCATGCTGCACGGATTCTGTGAGTCCTTCATGTCACCCCACTGGGGAACATCAGCACACTGGTTGTGGGGAGCAGCAAAGACCTCAGCTGCTTGGCCATTTGCTAGCCAGATTTGTCACTCCCTGAGGGGAGTTGCAAAATAGGCAGGGGAACGCTGGTCATTAGGAGGGCTCATAGAACCCATTCCTACACTTCCAATAACTTAATGCTGCACGTGACCATGAACCACATGAACACATCCTATTAAATGCAAACCAAAGTCTCCCGAACTGCATTTCTGCTTAGCAAGAGCCCCAAAATGTCTGTATTCACTCCAGTGCTACTCAGCCAGAAAAAAGAGCCTTGGGAAGTCTGAGTGGAAAAAGACAGCAGTCTTTATTGTAATTAAAATATTTTAGTTTTGGGACGCCTGGGTGGCTCAGTTGGTTAAGCGTCCGGCTTCGGCTCAGGTCATGATCTCACGGTTCATGGGTTCGAGCCCCGCGTCGGGCTCTGTGCTAACAGCTAGCTCAGAGCCTGGAGCCTGCTTCAGATTCTGTGTCTCCCTCTCTCTCTGCCCCTCCCTGCTCATGCTCTGTCTCTCTCTGTCTCCAAAATAAATAAAACATTAAAAAAAATATTTTAGTTCTGCAAGCTTTACAGAAACGTTTGACCATGTGTAAATACTTCCAGAGTTCCTTCAAGGGTCTTGAAAGGGACCTGTATAAGGGGGAGGTGACGCTGTATTCCCTACTGTCGCTGGAACAAATTATCACAAACTTAATGACCTAAATGAAACAACACTAATTCCTCATGTTACAGTTCAGGAGGTCAGAAGTCCAAAGTCAGTTTTATTGGGCTAAAATCAAAGTGTAGGCAGGGCTGCATTCCTTCTGGGAGCTCTAGGGAGAATCCATTTCCTTATCCTCTCCAGCTTCTAGAGGCTGCCCACATTCTGTGGCTCATGGCCTCTTCCTCCATCCTCAAAACTAGCAATGTAGCATCGTTTCTCCTTCTGACCACTGCTTCCATTCTTGCATCTTCTCTAACTTTGACCGTCCTGCCTTATTATAAGGACCTTTGGATTACATTGGGCCCACCTTGGTAATCCAGAATTTCTCCATCTCAAGGTCTTTAAGTTAATCACATCCACAAACTCCTTTTTATCACACAAGACAACAAAATCACAGGTTCTGGGAATTAGGACATGGACATCTTTGAGGTTGTGTTATTCATCCCACTACAAGCGGCCTAAAGCTCCAACTCTATTCCCTTCACGTAAGTCTGCCTTTTCTTCCTCATTACCCAAACCTGTTTGGTCCTGAGTTCTGATTGTGAGACTTCCATTGGGGAGAAATACTGGGATAAGTGTTATGGAGGAAAAGAGAAGAAATGCTATATAAAGACAAATAACACAGGACCTAATTTAGGTGGAAGGACAGCAATACCTTAGAAGAAGTAATGTTTCATCTGAGACACAAATAATGAGGAGTTAATTACACAATGAACAAAGAGAGTGTTCCAGACAAGGGAATAGTATGTGTGGCCTGGGAACGGTGATGTCTGAAGGTCAGCATGGGGGTACCTGGCTGGGTCAGTTAGTAGAGCATGCAACTCTTGATCTCAGGGTTGTGAGTTCAAGCCCCACATTGGACATGGAGCTCACTTAAAAAAAAAAAAAGTTCAGTGTGGTCAAATTGTATAACTATCATCGAATCCTTAGCACTAACACAATCAGTGGCACATAGTAGGTGCTCAAGAACATTAGCTTAGTAGTTCCCAGCCCTGCCAACACATTACAGTCATCATAGGAGCTTATAAATGCCAACACTCAGGTCCTAGCCGAGACCAAGTAAGAACTGTTTTTGAAGTGTGGACCAGGCATCTGTATTTTTAAAAGCTGCTCGGGGAATTCTAGTATAGAGCCAGCGTGCAGAGCTGAGAACCACTGTGTCCAATACAACTGAGTGAATGAATGAATGACAGGGAGCATTTGCATGGCGTAGGATTTTCGTTCAGGGGGTTTTCTTCTGGTTAAGGAAAAAAGGAGTTTCGCTTACATATTGTTGATATATTACTATCCAGTCTTCGAAACTGCAGAAAGAGCTTTCAAAAACATAATTGAATGCCTATCAGAACAGACTCAAAGTGAACTAACCAACCATGCCTGTGTAACCACTTGTCTCTATAGAAAAGATGTGTATTGGAATGGGAAGGCGTTTAAAAACACACCATACCTACAAAGGAAGAGGAATTTCTACTTGTTGAGCTTTAACGTTCCAGGTTGGCTTTTTTTCGTAGTACTAATGAATGGCCATCAGAGGGAGACATGCTCCTGTAAGTGATGCGTCTATGGGTCTCTGCTCTCTCACACCAGGCTAGGGAGAGTCAGGTGTTTTTAGCAACACTGCAGATTCTCAAGGATTAACCATTGAATGAGTAAGTCATGCACAGGGTATGAGGCAAGTAGCATATATTTAACCACACCAGAGTAAGATTCATTTCGATTTCCCAACAGCTGAAACACTTAAACCACCAGAATAAAAATGAAGTGTGCACGTATGCCAGGCATTGTGTTTGCAACACTGACGAAAAGAATTCGAAGCCTCGTAGGATAATCTGTTCCTCCAGCACCTAGAAATTAAGTATGCACGCAAAACTTTCAGAAAGGGATCTCCGTCCCTTTGTTAATTGCAAAGTAAATATATTAGATCTTGAATTTCTGAAGTTACTAAGAGTCGGACCCCTGGAAAGAAGACAAGAGGTTGGCTTCTTGCTACAGCATCCATTTGTTGTTTTTCTTTGCACTTATCCACACATGCTGAAACGGGTTTTCACACATATATTGGACTAAATAATGTATGTGACAGGAATGTATATAGTGCTTAGTCCTGATTAAGCTTCCCTCCCAAAAGTTAAGGAGCTGATCATTAGTAAGAGAATACCCTTTGCAAGGGTTTAAGCAAATGCATTGCTTTGCAAAGCTATGGAGCACCTGGGTAGCTTAGCTGGATGAGCATCTGACTCTTGATTTTGGCTCAGGTCATGATCCTAGGGCTGTCAGATGGAGCCGACACTGGGCATGAAGCCTGCTTGAGGTTTTCTCTCTCCCTCCCTCCCTGAGGGAGGAGTCCAGGAAGTGAAGGTGTAGAAGGGCGTATTGAAGCATCAGATAAAATGGCACAAATTTGTCTGCCTGAGGATTCTGAAAGCCGCGCATGGCTTGAATCTCTCTGAGGTGGGACCCCAAAGGGAAAGCTCATGAAGAGGTCTATGCAAGTTGATGCCTGTGTAGCAACTGCTTCTGTGAGTCCCCTACCAAGCATCTGGTGGCGGGCCCAGGGCTAGGCAGAGCCAGTAAACAAGAAGAAGAGCTGGATATGGAGTGGGGGGTGGGGGGGGAGCGAGGACAAGCTAGAAACTGTGGGTACCTTCCATATGCATGTCATTGTACCTGATGGTGAAGAGACCCTCAGAAGGTAATGGCCGCTTCCTTGCTTTGTCTCCCAGTCCTCATACAAAGTCCTCTTTAGGTTAATTCTAAACTGTAACCATACAGGAGAGGGAACTCTGGGAAACATAGGCCCAACCTAACCAAGTTGATTAAAAAAAAAAATCAGTACGCACATAGGCTCTTAGAACTCATGTTGCAGATGAGAGAACTAAGGGCTATAGAGTTAGATCATTTGGCTCTGCTCACATTGCCAGCTAAAAGCAGAAGCAAGCTCAGAATTCAAGTCAAGAGTCATCTTCCACTCCACTGCCATGCCTCTCTTCCTTGGTGGTACTCAAATGTGCTTAAGTATTTCAAGAAAATCTTAGAAAAACTTCAAGCATCACTTCTGAGTTCCCTTCCTAGGCCCAGAGTCTGTGAGTAAGCAGCCTATGCATGCGCTATCACTATACATAAATCAGACGGTCTCGATTCCATGATCTCTGGGCACCTGGGTTACAAGGGCCTTTTGGTGAGAAGTTAGGCCTGTGACTGCCAGAGCTCAGTCATTGAGGAATGAGATATGAGTCATATCTTACTTGGGATGTAGGGATTATGTGCAAACCTAAGAAATGATCTCCCAGAAAGCACCGCCTTGTGTCACTGAAAAAGTCAACAAAAGGGGTACCTGGGTGGCTCAGTCGGTTAAGCGTCTGACTTCAACTCAGGTCATGATCTAAGGGTTCGTGGGTTCGAGCCCCATGTTGGGCTCTGTGCTGACAGCTAGCTCAGAGCCTGGGACCTGTCTTCGGATTCTGTGTCTCTCTGACCCTCCCCTGCTCACACTGTCTCTCCCCCTCTCAAAAATAAAAATAAAACATTAAAAAAATAAGAAAAAGTCAATAAAAATGCTCTAGAGTACAAAAGAAATGATGATGTCCTGCCACATAGTTGATCATTTATTTTACACTTCAAAACAAGCACTAGAAACTCAGAAGTCATAGGCTTATACACTTTTTCAAAAGTGGACAAAGAAAACCAACAGAAGGTCATATCAAAAAGCTCACAGCCCAGGCTACTTGGCCTTTTCTCTTTGCTTTTCTGGTCCTACCTTTCCTTCCTCATTTTTTAATATTCCCACTCCTTAGAGACCATGCTGGTTCAGGGTTTGCTAAGTGTGGGCAAAGGAGAAGCCGATGAAGGGTTCATGCTGATCCCAGAGGGCCCTGAGTGTCTGCTAATCCAGACACTGAGCAGCCGGCTTCCTTCTGTGCTGGTAGAGGGCTCGCTTTAGCCCTGGATCAGCACTTGGCTCACTCCTGGGGCTCACACTGACCCCGCATTTTAGACTTACAGGGAATCTTAACTCTCATATTAGTCTCAAAATAAACTCCTGGCGATCATTCAAACAGAAGCAAAGCTCATCCCCTTCTAGTCCTGAAACACACTGCAGCAAATGCGCCTGCTCAGAACTTGCCGCAATTCCGCTCTCAAAACACTGATCCTGGGGTTTCATTTCCACCTTCACGAAACTCTGGTGCCCAAGTCTGGATGAAGCCTGAGGCTCTTCTACTCTGACAACTATTTTCTGCCAGTACAACTGGACTAATACATCTTCTGAACTTCAACCCCTAACCAACAGGAAAGGAAACTCGACATTGTTATAGGGGGGAAAAAGGGAAATAAGTAATATGAATTGCTCTTCTATACATTTGTTTTAAGGCAAACAGAACAAGAAAGACTTACAAATGATGTTTACTTCTTATAAACCTGAATAATTTTTTTTTAATGTTTATATGTTTTTGAAAAGAGAGCACAGCTGGGGAGGGACAGAGAGTGAGGAGGACAGAGGATCTGAAAAGAGCTCTCTGCCAACAGCAGCGAGCCCAACACCGGCCTCGAACTCATGAACCACGAGGTGACCTGAGCCAAAGTCAGATGCTCAACTGTCTGAGCCACCCAGGTGCCCCCCAAAATGTATTTTATGTGTCTATCTTCCAAGTTCACGCGGTACATTAAAAAATAAATGTAGTTGCCTTTTGTGTTTGTTTTTGTTTTATCATCCAGCAGGATTAAAAAGAAAATCCCAGGTAAGAGAGCTTGCACTACAGCAGGAAGGCGTTAGGATTTTTTCCTACAGTGAACTCACTAAGATCTCAGCCTATCTTCATTATCACCCCGAGACCACAGGTCACTTCTGTTTTAATTTTGACGAAGGAAATGAGAACAGAGGCTAGGAGAGGAGAAGAAAGGGAAAAGAGACATCTTGACACAAACAGCCCATCATTAATCACCAAAGAGAAACTAAAACTGACATACATAATTGATATAAACCCACCTACCTGTAAGGAATCGTAGATTTAACCACTATAATGTGTATTCAGTCGATACATGAAAATAAACTGATATACAGCCTTCCTATTTTCTTTCTCAACATGGTGCTGGACCCATTATGGGGAGTGGAACCGCTTTCCCTTTGCAAGTGGGTGTACTTGTGGGTGCCGTGCCTCTGACAAGCATGATGACCAGCTACTGGGAAGCAGAATCTCTACAGCCGATTGTTGGACAGAACCTGTTTCCAAGTGGCTGACTTTGCAACGCATTATGTTTCATAACTGCCACTTCACTTGTCTCACTCATCGTTTTTGTTCTGCAGACAATCGAATTATTCCAACTTCCTTTGATGGGGACCCAGATGCAGTAGACTCCCCTCACCTCTTCCTCTGCACACTGGACCCAGTTACAAAGAGGGGATCTCCCCAGAAATTCCGTGGGGACTCATTTTCAGTAAGAAGAAGAGCACGCATGTGCACAGAAAAGCCAACTCACGCTTACAGTCTCAGCCCGCTGCTCCAAGCGTCTCCGCCCAAGACAACTGTTGCACCGCAGAACCCATCAAATAAACGCTCATGTGGACAGATGGAAAAGCCATTAGGAAGTACAGCCAACTTTGTGTTCCCACAATTCCGGGACAGAAACCACATTCAGTGCAGAGCAGTGCAAAATCACCAGGGTCAGTGCCTTTAAATCAAATGAATGTCTAACCTCTTCCAAGATGTTACACAACTCAAGATCATTTGGTTAACTAAAGACTTTGCCCTCCAGAAAAGTACATGGGCTATAGGGCTAGACCAAAGAGCCAAGCCTGCCACGTACTCTTTCCATAACTCTTTTAAGTGTGTATGTCTGGAAACTTGTTCTACAAACAACAGATTTCTGAAGAATACAACAGCTATTATAAAGTAATTTATAAGCAAAGTACAATTATAAATCAATAAAATGGGGGGGATTACAATTATAAGGCTGAAAAGCCTTTTTTTAATTTTTTTTATTTTTTTAATGTTTTATTTATTTTTGAGAGAGAGAGACAGCATGAGCAGGGGAGGTCAGAGAGAGAGGGAGACACAGAATCTGAAGACAGGCTCTGGGCTCTGAGCTAGCTGTCAGCACAGAGCCTGACACAGGGCTCAAACCTGTGAACCATGAGATCATGACCTGAGCCGAAGCCGGACACTCAACCAACTGAGCCACCCAGGTGCCCCTGAAAAGCCATCTTCTAAAGGATTATTTGTGTTAGCCATATTTTTTTTAAGTTTTATTTATTTTGAGACAGACAGAGACAGCATGAGTGAAGGAGAGGCAGAGAGATAGGGGGAGAGACAGAATCCCAAGCAGGCTCCCCACTGCCAGAACAGAGCCTGATGTGGGGCTCCAACCCACCAAGCCATGAGATCATGACCTGAGCCAAAACCAAAAGTCAGACACTTAACTGACTGAGCCACCCAGGTGCCACAGCCATCCATTTTCTAAGTTAACCCAGCATAGAGCCAGCAAAACATATCTAAGTTTTACTTGACTGTTTTTCTGGGATCCCTGATGGCAGGATTGAGGCCACTCTAATGAAAGAGAGAATTACCTTGCACTCCATCTCCGGCGGTCCAGAGTTCACATGGGCTCCTGCCTCAGTTTGTCTGAATCCATACACTGCAGAGGGAGAACTGAAAAGCATCCAGAGAAGTAGATGGATGGCTCCATTGCTGAGTTTTATTTTGTTTTGTATTATAGCATCACTTTGGCTACTATTTTCCTATCGAGGTTTAGAACCTGTTTGGTTTTCCACAAATTAAGATCACTTAGCTCTTCTCAAATTCACGTTGAGGGTAAACTGAAGGTAATTTCTAAGTTACACATTTAGTGGAAAGTTCGCTTCCCAAGTATCTACGAGGGGATGTGCGCAAGCCATGAACTCACCACATACTGAGGTAGACTGAGACCTGGCTTTGGGGAGCACATCAGCCCTTCTGCACGGGTTCCCTCCAGAGGACCCACAGGGGCTTAGGGGCTCCTAATCACAATGGAGTCAGCTCTGTCCTTTTTTCTTATATGTTGCAAACTTTCCAAACTAGTGTGTTTGCATGTGAGCAGAGTGCTTAGGCCAGTAGGTTTGGAAGAATGAACAGCAGTAGAAACAAATGCATATGTCTGCAAGTGGAGAGAAGTGATACTGGTGAAAGCAGATGAATCAGGAGAAAATCTGGTTGACTGGGGTCCAGTTTCGCAGGTATAAAAGGAGTAAAACTGTCGACTAAAGCATGTGCTGGTAATTTCCCAAGCCATGTGACACCGCTTAGGAGTTACTGGAAGGATTTTGGTAGTTACCTACCTTGACAAAGTTTGTGCACTGACTTTTGTCTCCTCCCGTGTGGAGGGGCTATGCTGCTGGGAAGGTCCTGCCCAGTATCACCACAGAAGTGAGGTCGTCTCCCCCAAGAGAGATGGAGTCCCATTTCTGGCTTCTCTCAGGGCTTGCAGCAGAGAAGACCACTCTGGCAGGCGGAGTTTAGATGTTTTACCCAACGATGAACTGGTTTGATTCAGAAAAAACTACCTCAAAGGGGTTTGATTCAGAAGTTAATAAACCCCCTCGCTTCTTCTAGATGAAGATAGGACTGATAATCCCCAAAGGGGTAATAGTGCTTTCTTCTCCCATATAACTGCTAACGGATGTACCATTCCACAAAGTAAGCTTTGAATTTTGTCTTCTACGGTCCCAGTTCCTTTATTCTTCAAGGTATGTGCTTTGGGATGCACGCCATAACTTGTTTCTTCTCATCTCCTGATACTGATGGTGATCTCAATGTCTTGGAAAAAAACTTCAATGTAATCTTTCTGATTTTGCCATATTCACATAAGGGATAGACTGCTCTGCTTATTTTATAGGGATGCTACATTTGTGTATGCATAGATACTGATCCCTCTTCTCTCTTAGCTTTGTCTCCTAACTACTCCCCAGCCTAAAACTTCACCAGCAGAGTGGGTTTGCTCATCGTTCCACAAACACTGTACTCATTCTCCCATCAGCTGCCCTTTCCTTCCACATGCGTGTCCCCCTCTCTCCTCCAGTAGGCTCTACACCTTCTTCAAAGTCCCTCTTCCCCATGGGCCTTCCTCACCACCCTCAACCTTCCTCCGACACCCTGGTCCGCACTACATGTAGGATACCTACCACATGTTCTCTGGGATTACTCACTCTTATGTATCAAGTTGAAACATGAAATGGACAACATTCAACTATTTTTGACCTGCAGAACAGCAATTCAGTACAGTTCAATCTAGTATCTGCATCTTCTCACCTCAAATACAAGTTCTCTTTGCATTCTTGGTGTCTCCACTAGGCCCTTACACAGTATAGGTGTTTGCTGTTGAAAAGAAATAGACGGACTATTCTTAGATTGGCAAAATAGTAGGAAAGCTTCTATTTTAATCTGAAAATGTATTCTAATTCATTAATACAGTCAACGTGGATGATCTGGGATGCTAATGGATCCCCCCTGCAAGAAACATCCTACTCCTGCCTAAAATATAAATCTTTATGGTACTAGAAGTTATGGCTAAATTATTACAGGACTTTCATAAAGTCTACATTTCAAAAAGATCATTCTCAGAATTTTCATCGGTAAATATTCTATTCACTAGAATACATATATTTATTACATAATTAGTTACACAATCCAGTTGGAAAAGAACATTAGAATATTGCACTTTATCTAATTACATTACACAGATTCTTCTGTCTCTCCCCCTTCTTGCAGTCTTAATTCTATATATAATTAAATTCATTATCATGATAAACTGAAACTAAATAAGGAAAAAGCTAAAACGCATCCATAGTTTTAAAGCTAAGAGACATACATAGTATCTGATCATGAGCACAGGGCCCCACTGCTTCCCAAAATAAAAAGATTCATAACGGCATGATGATTATTGAACTGAATTCCATATTCTAAAGACAGAGTATGGTTACAAAGATGGAGAAACAGAGAACTGGGCAGCCTATCACTTTGAGCACATCCGTCTTGGTAGACACAGAATTATGTAAGGAAACCTAAGTATTTTCACTTCCTTGCTCTGGTGCTGTAGATGGATCAGTGAGTCCAGATTTCTTTTTCAATTATTCCATTTCTTAGAGCCACATTTTTCCCCAGGTGATAGTCATGTCTTCAGAGCCTAACCCCGAATACATTTATAGTGTTTTATGCTGAGCTTTTCCTTCATGTAATATCAGAACAGAGAGATAGAAGACTTCATTAAGCCAAGAAAACATCTCTTTTGGAGCGGGGGTGGGGGGGTGGGGGGGGTGGAGAGCAAACTTCATACTGATTGATTTGGATTTGCCGTTGGTCATTTATGAGTCCTTAAAAACAAACTATATAATTTTGGTGCATACTTCTTTTTAATCTTGAGATTAACAGAGTTCTGAAGTCCTCCTAGTCAATACTGTCCATCTTAGTGTCAAAAGAAAATGGGAAGGGGTCAGATTTCTTCCACTCCTGCTAGGAAGCCCACTTTCAATTCCTAAGCTCTTTCACTGCTGAGACAGCCCTAGAGGACACTTTTAAAAGTGAGAGTTTCTCATCACAGGTCTTCTTCCTTTATGGTCCTGAAAACACAGTCAGATTTGCTTATCTCAATCTTGCTTTTTCTTGGTAGAAAATGAGAAGAGTCTTTCTGTTAAGAAATAAAGGTCAGAAATGTATGTGAAAGGAAATAATTTCCATAACACAGTAACAGTTAAAAAGTCAAGAATATTAAATAATAATAAGTCAACAATATTAAAAAGGCAACAGGAAAGGCTACATTTATTTAACCAATGGTTATTTCAAGTGGTGATTTCCTGTTAAAGCTTTACTTGGGGGTAGTGTCTGTGTTTTAGGGCTGAGAGCGCCTCCTGCTGGTATGCCAAGGTAGATGTGTCCAGAAGGCCTTTCCAGGCACTGGGATATCTCCAGGTAACATTTCATCTCTGCATCTTGTCCTTCTCCCCCCTCTCTTAAAGCTATGCAACTTTCGATTTTTAACTTCACTCCAAATCTTTAGGGGACACTCCATGCAAATACAAATTTTAACAAGGTTTATAGTTATTTTAAAACTTTTTAAGAGGTTATGGTTGTCATAAACCTTCAGTGAGTGAATAGTTGGTTTTTAGTAGTTATGAAATCTCAACGACAAGGCTATGGTTTTGTCCCTGGTAAAATAAGTGTGCCTCAACGGGCAGATAAGCTTAAAAAATTTTTTTTCTATGAGGGATTTGTTTGAAAGATCCCAGGGCAAAGTGATTAAAGGAACAAACAAACTTGATTGGTTAAACAGCAAATAAAGAGGGCTTCAGTTCTGTTACTGGTTCTATCATTTACTGCCTGTGTGACCTTGAGCAAGTTACTTAACCTTTCTGTGTTTTCCGTTCTCTTGGCTATACACCAAGGATAATAACAGCTGGGTTGTGATGGGGACTAAATGAGTTATATATGGAATGCAGTTGCTAAAAAAGTTGGGATTCAATATACGTGGATACCTTCTGATATGCTGGCCGCGCTCGGAGTATGAGGGAGGTTGGCCTATTTCGCCATTGCCGCTCATTAGAGAGGACACCTGAATTAGTTTCCATGTCCACCATATTTGTGCTATGTATTATCTGTTGTTTTCGAACAGTGGCTCTCAAAATTGAACATGCTTCAGATTCATCCGGAGGACTTGCCACACAGATTCCTGGCCCCCACCCCTAGGGTTTCTGATGAAGCTGGTGGGTTTGGGACTTGAGGGTTTAAGGTTCTAAGTTTCCAAGGTATTCTGATGCTGTTGCTCTAGAGACCACACTTGGAGGACCACTGTTCTCGGATAATGGTTTCGGTCCTGGCTGTACATTAGACCACCTGAGGAGCTTTTAAAAATTCTGTTGCCAGGGCCCTAGACCTATTAAATCAGAGTCTTTGAGATTGGGGTCAGCCATCATTTGTTTTTAGAGCTCCCCAGGCAATTGCAATGTGGCGCTATTTGAGGGCCACGGCTCTGTGCTGATGAATTTGAGTGATGGAGGGAGCACCTACACTTTACAGGTAAAGAAATGGAAGCTTGGTACAGTGGTGGTGTGCTTGCTATACACGCTGAGCTACTGAATCAATCGTTCTGAGTGGCACCCAGGAATCTGCATTTTAATAAGCACCTCAGGAGTCCCTTAAACATTTAGTTTTTTGATTTGCCTGAAGACACATCACCAGTAGTGGTGGAGTTCTTATCTCTTGTTTCGGATCTAAGCAGGCAGAAATGGTGTTATTATGAGAGTAAGATTTGCATTCAGTCTGTTTTGAAATGTTTTTCCTGAGTTTATTCACTCAAGAAAGGACCTTATATATTTGTAAGTACTGTATTTGTATACTTAGTACCTTTAGATACAGAGCAGACCATGTAACAAAAGTGGACCTTCCAATTCAAATGAATTCCATTCAAATGCTACTTGGAGGTCACCTCCAGTGATTTATTTATAGGACTCTGGTGAGAATGAATGTGTTAATCCACATAAAAGTGCTTAGATCAGTGCCTAGCTATAAGTGCCTACTAATGCTTTCTTTATGATATTTACTGCTGTTGTTAACTGCCCAACAGATCTAAATGCTCCAAACAATATTTAATAAACTTAAAGGTTGTTTAAAAAAAAAATTAAAAAAAAAAGTTGTTTTATACAGAGTACACTGCAGATAACTTTTTTTAAAAAAAATGTATGGAGTATAGAAGAAAATCGCTAAAGAATTTTGTGTTCTTCTTGGAAATGTTCTATCTGAAAATCCATGAAAGCATTTCTCCTGGCCCTACTGGGCACTACAGTAAAAATATCATACTTCTGTGACGGTCCTCCAATTGGCCCAGTCCTACATGGAGGAGCTTCTGAGAAAGAAAATTCTGGCTAATTTTTAAAGTAGAATGACTGTGGTTACTTAAAGGAGGAAAAGGGCAGATGTATCAAAAATTATAATGTATCAGTTACGTAACTTTACTCACAGACCTGGCTTTGTTGAATGTGGTATTTTTTACTTTTGCCTTGTTCTGGAACTTCAATCTGCTAAATAGATTAGTAAAATGTCAGTCAGCACAGCCTGCAGAAGCAAGCACACAAATAATCTATTTAACTAGCACATTTCCCCTTCCACAATAATCCTCTTAATGGTCTCGAAGGCTTCCAGTCAGCAGGCACACCTGCTTCCCATCGGCACATTCCCTCTTCATTTGCAAATGTACAAATGTTGCAGAAATTGAGCCCCCCAAACGTGAAGTGGGGCTTAATGTTTAACACTGGTGGCTGCCTATAGATTTTGTGATTTAACACAGCTTCTAAAAGGACTTCACACGAAACGAACTCCTAAATCCTGAGATAATCCACAGAGCTCCCATCCATACGCTGCATCAAAGCCAAATGGGGCTTTGATTAATCAAAAGGCACCATTAATCAAGTGAAGATCAAACTGAAGTTCAAGACACTTGAATATACCTTATGTACATAAGGTAAACTTAATGTAACAGTCAGGGTCCTGGCAGAAGACAGATGGCCCACTCCTGATGGTGTTTTAAAAAGGAACTATTTAATGGAGGTGTGGGCAGGATTAAAGGGAATCGATGAAGGGATGTTGGAGCCCCCAGGGGCTAGCAGTGAGGGGCTGGTGGGTCATTTTTACCACTTCTAGGCCTGAGGGTGCAAGGGTAGCAGCTGGTACTGGACTGAGAGTAGCTATTGCTGCAGAGAGGAGAGGCCACCTTGCAGGAATGTGGCCCTCAGCAGAAGGCTGTGCCAACCACGGAGAGCCAGCGGGGACAGAACTGGAGAAATAAACCGCACCCCCCACCCCCCGATCTCACTTTTCTTCCACACTCCAGACTTGCTGGGTTTTCCCAATGGGTGACCCCAGTGTGAGGCCAGGGGGCAAGGTTGCAGCACCCAGAGATCAGTCTCCAGGGAACAGAGCAGGGTGGGGGAGAGTAGAGCCCGAACCTGTAAGAGCAAACAGTGTCTGGCATAGTAAACATGACCTAGGCAGGGTTCAGGAGAAAGAGTTCTTAGACTCTTCTTAAAGGAAAAGAACACGATTACTAAGCAACTAGCATTATGTGCGTGTCTCAACTGATCACTAGAGCCGTAAGGCCTCCTTACTAATTGCCTTTCTCTTCCCACAAACTCCTTGACTCTGGATCCTCAGTTTCCAACCTATTTTATGAATATTGGCATAATCATAAATATAGGCATTTGTAAATGAAAGAATGAGGTGTGAATTAATTAGGTTGTTTATTACTGACGAGAATATAGGGTGGAACATTTCAAAATAGGTGGGAAAAAGAACATGAACCTGAAAAAGAGCACGGTCTTTTAACTACAGTTAACTTAGTATTTTATAGAATAGATTGCCTTGAAGGCGGCATAGGACTTCCTTAGGTATTCTTAATAGAGAAGTTCATATATTTGAAGCCTATCTTAATAACTTAAATAAATCAGTTTTTAAGTCTAGGGGTGCCTAGGTGGCTCAGTTGGATAAGCATCCGGCTTCAGCTCAGGTCACGATCTCGTAGTTTGTGGGTTCAAGCCCCATGTCGGGCTCTGTGCTGACAGCTCAGAGCTGCTTTGGATTCTGTGTCTCCCTCTCTCTCTGCCCCTCTCCTGCTTGTACTCTTGTCTTTCAAAAATAAACATTAAAAAAATGAAAAAGAAATCAGTTACAAAGTCTTGGTAAATGAGAAATTAATGCTGTTGTCTTTTGTGTTTTGCTATGGTATTATTGTTATTGCTTATAATATTGCATTATAGGTTGTAAGTAGTCTTGTGCAATGAAATAAACAGAATATGGGGGAAAACAGCTCAAAATTTTTCTCTCCCCTAGTCCCTTTCACCTCCCCTGCCCATTTCAAAATAAAATAGAACCTGCTACAAATTGCTAAGCAATTTCTGATATAATCTATTTCCTTGACTTATTTCAATAAGGGCTTTAAACATTTTCTATAGTAGGGGGAATAAAGCTGGTGGGGAAGAGGGAAAATATGTCATCATGTGGTATTCCTGCATGCCCTTCTTCATCAACAGATAGTTTCTATTGATAATCTAACTACTGATTCCTACACGGTAATTTCCCCTAGCTCTCCAAATGTTGTCCACCTGCCATTCCCTGGCCATTCCCAAGTATGCTGTAATATGTCTGTACTTTGTTTTCTAGATGACGCCAACTATTCAAAGGCTGACATTCTTGGGACCTCAGATAACACTGTCCTTGGTGTTTCCCCTCTTCGCCACATACCAGAAACACATTTTAGAGCATGTCCTCTAAGCCCAGTGACCTTTCACATAATCTGATCTTGCCCCAAATGAAAGAGGGGTGGAGAGAAAAATACATACAGTGATGGTAGTTGGCCTGGGGGTGAGAGGTATGAGGCAAGCCAGAATCAGAAATGCTTCTGGCGCTTTGCCATTTTCCAGAAAACCAATTTAGAGATTCAGACCCACTTTTTAGTAAATCTAAGGGAAACACTATACAAACTAATAAAACAAACTAGGTATGGATTATTAAAAATATAAATTGGTTTTTGATGCACAATATTATTCACCATCTTATTCCTGATACCTCTCATATATTTAGATTATGGTTCAATATACAAGATAATAATAATAATACACTTTCAGAAACTCATTAGGAACACATCTATTGCATAAAATACATCTGCTTTCTTTTCTTCATGTCTTTTAGATTTCTTTCAATGGCGGAGATTGCTGTAGCCTCCTCTATTATCCATTCTGCCTTTCCTTCTTAGTAATATCACCCAGTCTTATCTGGAGAGACAACGTACTCTGTAAAAAGACTACATTTACCAGACTCCCTTGCAGCTAGGTATAGGGCTCTGGCATGACTAACTCTTAGCCAATGAGCTAAGGAGAAATTCTGTGGGACTTTGGAGACTCCTCCTTGAAGAAGAGATATGCCATTCATACTTTCCATTTATACTTGCTGCCTGGAATGTGGATGTAATGACTGGAGCTCTAGCAGGCCTCTTCCACATGAAGTAAAAGCTACACACTAAAGACAGTAAAGCAGAGAGCTCTCTGGTGACATCATGGATCCCAGCCTGAGACTGCCTACCTCTGGGCTTCTTTTAGTTGAGAGAGACACAAACTTTTATTTTGCCTAGGACCCTTCTTTGGTCTTGTTTTGTTCTTTGTTACATGTAAGCCTAACCTGCTCCTAACAAATACATTTTATTTTCAAATAAAATAGTTCTTAAAATTCTGTTCTAGTTACAAGTAGCAAATATTAAAATTCATGTATTAAAGGTTTTTGTGTAGGAGTGTAGCTCTAAAAAGAATGTTACATTTTTTTCCTTTTCTGATTTGTAGTTAATACTGTCTTTAAGATTGTAATGTGATTTTGTTGTGTGTTTATATTTTTTTAGTACATTTGTTTGACTTCAAAATTTTTAAATTTTTTTAATGTTTGTTTGTTTTTGAGAGAGATAGAGAGAGCATGAGAGGAGGAGGGGCAGAGAGAGAGGGAGACACAATCTGAAGCAGGCTCCAGGCTCTGAGCTATCAGCACAGAGCTTGACGAAGGGCTTGAACCCACAAACCATCAGATCATGACCTGAGTCAAAGTCGGACCCTTAACTGACTGAGCCACCCAGGTACCCATTTGACTTCAAATTTTAACAATCTCATCAGAAGTGTTTCAAGTGTCACCTTTGAAAGCATTGCCTATAGCTAACTAAGTTAATTAAGTTAGCACTAAATTTCTTGTTTCAACACCTTCTTACTAGGATAAAATAGTATTATTTAATCTGCTTCTACAAATATCTGCTTTATTTGTGGGGCTCATTAGGTTACAGCTTCCTTAATTTCACTCCCCCTTTCCCAATTCTTCATGATTATCAACATCTTGGAATCTATTTTCTGTTTTGCAAAATAGAGATCTCTGTATCCTAGTCCATACAAGCCTTTTTATAAGTGATAATGTGTCAGTTTAGACTTTATGTGTTTACCTAGAAAATGAGTGATGTCCCAGTCATAAATTTATATGGCTACTTTAAGTTCCACAAAATGACTTGTTCTGGTCAGAACTCACTATACGTTCCAAGAGCTCATCTGTTTGCTCTTTTCACTTTCAGGGGTCTCATTTTACCCAGGCGTTTGTAGATGAGATTTCAGGCTGAAATGTGAACTGTCCTGACAATATTCACTTGAAAGCCCAATTTTCCAGAAGAAGGGTTTAACTTTTCTTTCCAAGAACCAAAATAAGAAATAAAGTGAAAAAAATGTTTGTGGAAATAAAACATGTTAAGTATTAGGATAAAGCAGTGCAAGCATTGACTAACATGCTGATTTCACCATCAGCCACAGAGAGTGTGTAGATTTCAATTTGTGTGCAAATCTAAAGAATGTAGTTAGTGTGGTTGTTTTTCTTGAAAACTTTAAATAGGTCACTACCTTCTATTTAGCAAACTCTTTAGCTATTCATTGTACAAGTATTTATGGCATCAAGTAGCTTACATTTTATCCAGCCACATGTGAGAGCACTTCTCCTTTTAATAGGGCTACTTAGTTAATTACAACTTTCTCTTTCTTCTTCTTTTTATATATATAATAATTGGAGCCTAAGGGGGTCCATCCTGCCTAAGAGGTTAGATTTTATTACTCTTTTAAAAAGACCATCCACAATTCTTTTACTGCTTTGATTTGCTACGCTATAGTACATTTTGAATTCTTCAAATATCAAGGGGGAGTGAATTTTATTTTCCCTGGGAAAATATTTTCAGTTCTAGAGGAATGAGAAGTAAGGATAAAGGGCAACTATTTTCTTAGGAAAAAGCTGCAAAGTCCAGGAAAGAGCAATGTTAAACTGAAGACGTCACCCATCTTCTTAAAAAGGACTCAATTTAAATGAAAACATTAGTGAACATTTCCAAATGTTTTCTGTTGCATTTTTAAAGTTCAGTATAACATTCTGGAAAAAAAAACATGTATAAATGTCGACAAGCCCTTAGTATTCGTAATCATTTTTTAAAAGTATTTTCAATTAATGAGAGAGAGAGAGAGAGAGAGAGAGAGCGAGCGCACACAAGTGAATGTGAGCAGGGGAGGGGCAGAGAGAGAGAGGGAGGCAGAGGATCTAAAGCAGGCTCTGCGCTGACACCAGAGAGCCTGATGTAGGGCTCAAATTCACAAACAGTGAGAACATGACCTGAGCCAGAGTCAGAATCTTAACCAACTGAGCCACACACACACCTCTGTAATCATTTAAAACATAAACTACTGTCTTATTGGGATATGCTTACATCATGATGGTGACAAAGCAAATAGACAAGTTTCAAATCTCAGTGTCTCTTTTTACAGCCTGCCACCAACCCTTTTCAGGGAGTTACTGGGCCTTTATGGAAGACATGCAGACTAGAAAAGCAAAGTTTCATCTTATACTGATAAAATTTATAGCCTTGAGAGCCTCTTTCACTTGATGGCTTCTTCCAACTGCTAACAGCATCTTAATTTGGCACAATGGAAATTTCAAGAAGCTGTGAGGTTTTTTTTTTTTTAGCATTTTTATTTATTATTGAGAGACAAAGCATGAGCATGAGAGGGATGGAGAGAGAGGGAGACACAGAATCTGAGGCAGGCTCCAGGCTCTGAGCTGTCAGCACAGAGCCCAATGCGGGGCTCAAACTTACAAACCACAAGATCATGACCTGAGCCGAAGTCGGATGTTTAACCACCTGAGCCACCCAGGCACCCCGTGTGAATTCTTTCTACAGACAAAACTAGAGAGCTTATCGAAGTTCATTGCTGCTGTGTTGCAGACCTCTCAGGATCCTGACTTTATGAGGTAGTTTCGATGGTAAATCTGGACTCTTCCATTTGGGGGAAAGCAGATAAACAAGAATACAGAGTAGAGGGTTGGAGAGTTCTCAGCAATGTAAGGACACTTTTCTGGGGAAAATGGCTTGAACTGTAAAGACTGAGCTCCCAGAAGGCAGAGGAGCTCACTTCTGGGAGGTCGGGTTCCTCTCTTGAGGACCAGAATTCATCAGCGTAGGTTAGTATAGGCTGATGGTGGGAACTTCACTGAAAAATATACACAGATAAGAACACTTACCATTTCTGGATTTTCTGCAGCTAGCTTTACCATCTTTTCTGAGACCATCTTTTTCAAGCAGCTACTCAGCAAAAAAGCCTAAAAATCCAGAAATAAAGAAGTTTCTCAACTTTCTTCCTTCCTCATACCACAAGGCAGATTTTGAGCTCTGCTCTTTAAGAGCACACTTTTAAGAATTTAGATTTCTTTTTTAATTTCCACAAATTTGCATAAGATGCAATTAGCCAGTAGCCATACATTTTCTCAATTACATGGATATACTTACAGTACATTTTTAAAAAGACAGAAAACTCATTACATTCACTAATCTTTTTCCCTCTTAAAACTCCCCCTTATATTTTTCTTTTACTTTGTAAGCTGCTCATGTATTACAAGCAACAAATAAAAAAACGGCTTATTATTGTGATCAAATCAACTGATGATGGTTGATCTTATATTTAATTGTATGCATAATTATTGAGAGACCTATTACTAGGTATAAATAGTAAGCTGTCTGTTGGAAAGGGTATATTAGCACCTTATGGCTTTTATGAACTAAAAAAATTGTTTTTCTTTTTTATCACTTTCTTATTTTTCCGGTATTTTTAATCACTCACTGTTAAGACTGTTGGTTGTCCCCAGTGTCACCTGTGGCTTTTTGTTGGCTTATTGTTGTTAGTGCCAAGACACACACATTAGACATCTTGCTACATAAAAGCTGGGGTTTCCTTTTCTAGGATCTTCAGCCCAGGTGCCGGGTTAAGGTTTCCTACCGTTTCCCCACTTGCTCCCTTCCCACTAATCCTCTTTCATTTTTGTCCTGCTTGCACCTTTCTCTTTTGGCCCTACTAAAGTTTGAGACAACTAAAGCTCAAACTTATGGTTATAGAACCTTGGCATTAGTTTGTGTTCAAGGATGGTCATTGCACTGGGGGCGGGGGGGGGAGCGGAGATAATGGAGAGGAGAAGACAGGAAAGAGAAAAAACCAAGTTGGGTTGTTTGCCAAAGCAGAGACCGTTGGAGCATAGGACACAGAAAGTAGAATTAGAGGGAGAATGGCTATATATAGATAGCATCTCAAAGTCTTGCAGGACTGTAGAGCATGACAGGAATTTATTTTATTTAAGGGGAGAGAAAGGAAGTAGAAGAGAAGCAAGGCACTTCTACCAATAAGAAAAAGAGTAACAGATGTGGGATTTATACACAAAAACAAATTTTGACTTCCTGGTTCAGCTAAGAACGAACCCTGTTTATCTGTGCATATATATAACCTGCACAAAACCATGATATGAAATAGTTAAACAATGTAAGCTGAGTTGATACAGGTAGGAAGGGTGTTTAATAATGCATCGTAGGGTGTGAACTGAGTCCATATTTCTACACAATGTGCACTGATATATAGGTTAGGACTCGGCTATAAACCAAGTAAGGTTTATTAAATATGAAGGCACTGGGCTTTTGTTTAAAGGATCTAGAAAATATTGGGGTCCAAGACCTCATTTGTGTTTGCAAGGCAACAAGCCCTATTTTTGCCTTTTGCAGATGTAGCTCTTGGGTACATATCAATAAACCCACACTCCAAAGGAAATAAGACCTTATTAGGAATCCTTTAAAAGAATGTTTATTGCACTCTGTATAGTGGCTTAAACTCATTGGGTACAGACTAGATTAAAAGACGGTAATAAAATTTAACTGCTGCATTTAGCATTCTGGGCAAGGGGAAGTGGTTTCACTGCCAAGATCTACCTGCATCTCTCCAAGGGACTGCAGACCATCCTGCCATTTCCCTAAGGATGTTTCATATTCAAGGTGAAACTGAGGGCCCATCTCTAACCTAGACTTTGGGTTAGCATTTCATGTTTTTCAGAGGACCTTGGCATGTAGTATCTCACGATTTGTAAGTAGACTAGAAGTAGAGAGTCTCAGGGAGCTGTGGTTACCTGAAATCAGAATGTTTCATGGAACTTAGTGAGATCACCAGTGGCTTAACTTGAATGTAATGCTGACACAAAGATTGCTTTGATATTTTGGTTTCATTTTAGAACATCTGTAGTTTTGACTCCAATTTGAAATAGCTTAAGTTACTTCATAGAATTTTTCAGCTGAATTTGTTGTTTAGAAAATTAAATCTTTTAATAAAAATGTTTATTCCAACTTTAATTATAAGCCCATGGAAGATCTGAATAGTTTGCTGTCCAACAACTCTCTCCCCTCCTAACAGAACCTAGATTTATTTGGTCTGATGACAAAGTGCCCAGCTCAGACTTATTCTAAGCTGATTATGAATTCGTTTCTTTTTTGGTAAATACTTGATTCCCAGACTCTCTTGCAGCTAGAAGAGGTCATGTGACCCAGTTCTGACCAATAAAACCTAATGGAAAGTCTATGGGGGCTTCTGGGGCAAAGTCTTTGGCTTCTAGATAAAATGGATAGCTTTTATGATAGAGATGCCAATCATCTACCTCCAGTATTCTTATTAAGTGAGATGATAAAAATCTGTATTGTCTAAGTCAGGAATCAATAAATCCAGCCCCTAACTTGTTTTCATCAACACATTTTTGTTGGAAAACAGCTGTACCCATTCATTCACATATTATCTGTGGCTACTTTTGCGCTACAACAACAGACCTGGGTAGTTGCAACAGAGGCCATATGGACCCCAAAACTATTTACCATCTGGCCCTTTGAGAAGAAGTTCACCAACCCTTGGTCTGAGCCACTATTAGTTGAGTCTTCTGTTATTTAGTAACTTAATTCATTTCTAACTGATACGAAGGCTGTGGTGACTAGTAAAATAAAACAAAAAAATAAATTAAACTGTATTAGGAGCCAAAAAGAGAGTGTTTATCATAGTACTCTGCTCCGGATGGGTTAGGATAATGTGCTTTGTTCACCGCAGCCAGCAAGAAAGCATTTCAGCACAGGGTCTCATGCTCTGCCCGGAGAACCCACCTGCTTGGTGTAAATAACAAACCACTGCCAACGACTATCTTCACTATACTGAAATCTGAGCTCTAAGTTCTGGTTGAGAGTTCGCTGAGGTCCATCCGTGTCCAGCAGAGTTCCCTACAGAGGAAGACATGTTATTTAATACTCAATAGAAATTTAGGCGGCTATTATGTGCTGAACAAAAATATCAAAACAAGTGGTACCTTGGCTATACCCAAGAAGCCATCAGTCCACGAGGGGCTATGGAAGTATGTCAGCACAGTTTGATATGTTAAGTATTATAAGGGAAGCACACACAGGGCTATGGAAGGAAGCAGGATGGGCATCTAATCCAGACTGGGAGTGTAAATGCAGGCTTCCTGAAGGCGGCTGGTATCTGAGTAGCAGAAGTAGAAAATTTCCAAGTTTTTTGTGGGTCTTTCCAGGAAAGGGGGGTGGGGGTAGAGGTCGTGACGAGTGGTTCCTGGTAGAAGAAATAACAAGTGCGAATGCATTGAGGCAGAGGGGACCTGGCACACTGGAGATGTGGCAAGGGATCAAGTGTGGCCAGAGCACAGGCTGCAAGGCATGTAGGGCCGTGAGAGAAGAGGCAGCATGGGGCCAGATCCTGAAAGCTCTGCGGAGGAAGCAGCTTGATGTTTGCTGTACAGCATCTATCCCTCTTTCCCCTCGTAATGGAGTCTCAAATGCCTCTGGGAAAACCTCTCCTCTATCATGGCCATCTAGGTAGGACTATCAGGGAATGTTGCCCTCCTGGAAGGGGACACAGATTCCCCAAGTTCAGGCCAATTGGACAAATACTCTCTATGCCCCTTATTTGATTCCAGAGTGGAGAGATCCAAAGAGCAGGTCCTGGTAAAGAATTCCCATTTCCTAGAAACATTGAGTTCCTTTGGTTCTTGACTTTCCAAGTCTCTGCTTCAGCCTTGCCTTTAAACCAGTGGGTTTTCACATGTCCCTCCAGTAAATTCCTTTTTTTCCCCACTGGAGCCAGAAGTGTTGGTTTCTATTGCTGGCCGCTAAAAAGCCCTAGCTGTTACAGGTTTTATAAGCTAAGTTAACGAGTCTGAACTTCATCTTGAAGGCAGCAGGCATGCATGAACAGATTTTAAAAGCTGGATAATAACACAGATTTATATTTTTGAAATATTGAGCTGAGAGCATCAGGGTAAAATATGAACTGAAAAACAGCTGTTTCCAGACACCGAGCAACAGATACTCCAGGACTGTCAACCCAAGGAGGAGAAAAACACATGAGGTGAGCCCTACAGTCACCCAGCTCACTGCCTGGAGGAGTTTCCAGAATGCAGTGCAGGGAAGGGGACTCAAACTGAGCCCACAGGTCTTGCTGAGTTGAGGAGAAGGAGATAAAGTTTGGAAGTAGAGTTTAGAATTTGCGGGGAAAAGGACCAAAGACAAGAACTGGTAACAGAGAGCTCCCGAGAGCTCTGTTCAGATCTTTGGCTGAGTAATGATCTGTGCACGTGTGGACAGGACCCTCATACACAGCGGGTGGCTATCTAAAATGGAGCAGACTATTTGGAAAACAGCCTAGAAGTTCCTCACAAAGGTAAACATAGACTTACCACTGTGGTACTAGCAATTCCACTCCTAAATCATATACCCAAGAGAAATGGGAACCTACGTCCACATAAAAACTTATACACAAATGTTCATAGCAACGGAACTCTCAACAACCAAAAGATAAAAACAACCCAAATGTCCATTAATGAATGAACGAATAAACAAAATTTGGTATAGCCATATAACTTGATATTATTTGGCCATGGAAAGGATAAAATGTTGATACACGCTAGGATAAGGGTTAATCATGGAAATATTATGCTAAGTAAAGGAAGCTGGTCATAAAGATCATACGTGATTCCATGAATAATGAAAAATGTTCAGGGGCACCTAGGTGCTTCAGTAGGCTAAGTGGCCAACTCTTGATTTCGGCTCAGGTTATGATATTGTGGCTTGTGAGATCAAGCCTCACATCAGGTTCTGTGCTGACAGTGTGGAGCCTGCTTGGGACTTTCTCTCTCCCTCTCTCTCTGCCTCTTCCCTACTCATGTGCATGCACGTGCATTCTCTCTCTCTCTCAAAATAAATAAATAAACTTAAAAATAATGATGAAATATTCAGAATGGGTCAATCGATCAAGACAAGTAGTGGCTTCTTAGGGCTGGTAGGAATGGGGGATACAGATGTGAGCTCAGGGGTCAGGGGGCTTCTTTTTGAGGTGATGAAAATCTTCTAAATTTGATTGTGGTGATGGATGTGAAACTCTGTGAATGTACTAAATGCCCCTGAAATGTACACTTTATATAAGTGAGTTGCATGGTATGTAGATTATATCTTGATAAAGCTGTTACAAAGGAACACAATGACTGTGTGGTACTAGTGAGGGATAGACACATACATCATGGAATACAATAGAGAATCCCGAAATAAGTCCACACAAATATGTCCAACTGATATCTGACAACATTGCAAAAGCAATTCAGTTAAAGGACAGCTTTTGCAGCAAATGGTGTCAGAGCAAGTGCACTTCCACAGGCAGAAAAGGGAACGTGGTTCTGAGTTTCACACCTTCTCTGGAAACTAACTCAGAATGAGTCATGGACTTAAATGTATGACCTATAACTCTACAACCTTTCGGAAAAAAAACTCTAAGAAAAAATCTTCAGGATCTAGGGTTTGGCAAAGAGTTCTTAGACTTGACACTAAAAAGCACAGTCTATCAAAGGCAAAACTGATGAATTAGACTTCATCAAATTAAAAACATTGGCTCTGCTAAAGTCCCTGTTAAGAGGATGAAAAACTACAGAGTGAGAGAAAATATTTGCAGGCCACATATCCAACAAAAGACTAGTATCTATACTGTAGGATATACTCTCAAAACAACAGTAAAAAAGAAAACACAACTCAATTAGAAAATAGGCAAAAGATATGTAAAAAAATTTCACTAAAGAAAATATACAGATGGCAAATAAGCACATGAAAAGATGGTCAACATTATCAGCCATGAGGGAAATGCAAATGCAAATCACAATGAAATATTGCACACTAAAATAAAACCAGTGACATCAAATGCTGATGAGAAGGCAGAGAAACAAGATTGTTCATATATTACTGGTGGAACTGTAAATTAGCACAGCCGTCCTTGGAAACAGTTTAGTCTTGAAAAATGAAACATGCAACTTCCATATAACCCAGCAATTGTACTCCTGAGTATTTATGCCAGAGAGATGGAGACCTGTGCTCCAAAACATATATATGAATATTTACAGGAGTTTTATTCATAATAGCTAAAAACTGGAAACAACCAGATATATTTTATTGGGTGAGTAGTCAAATAAATCTTGTCCATCCCATACCGTGCAATACTGCTAGGCAATAAAAAGAAACAAACTACTGATATATACAACAATCTGGATGGATTACCAAAGGATTATGCTGAGTGAAGAAAAGTCAGTCCTAAAGGCTACGTACCATATGACTCCATTTATAAAACATTTTTAAGGGAATCAATTGCTTGTTTTTGTTTATATTTTTACGTCCTAAATGTAGTCAATTCTTATTATTCACAGTAGTCACGTTCTACAAAGTCACTGTGACCACTGCAATACTGAACATCGTTGCTCTAGGGGAAACACAGGGTTAGGTTCTTGCAAATCTGTAGCTACGACATTTTCATCCATTGGTCAGTACATTAACTGTGTTTTGTGAGTGTTTCCGTTTTTTAACAAATAGTTTTATTGGGATATAATTGATGTAAAAAATTGAACATGTTTAATAGACACAATTTAATGACATATTTGTCACTAATTTGGATGTATGCGTATAGTCAAGAAACCATCACCACAGTCAAGGTAATGAATATATCCATCACCTCCAAAGTTTTACATAACACTCCCGAAGTCACACAATTATACAAATGGCAAACAGATTAGTGGTTTGTTGGGGCTAAGGAGAGGTGTGGCGAGAGAAAGTGGGTAGAGCTATAAAAGACCAATGTGCAGGGTTCTTGTGATCATGAAAATGTTCCAACCCTTGACTGTATCCATGGCAATGTTCTGGTGTTGATACTGTACTATAGTTTTGTAAGACGTAACAACTGGAGAAAAGTGGGGTAAGACACAAAGGATCTCTGTTCCATTTCTTACAACTGCATGCAGACCTACAATTACATCAAAATTAAAAGTTTAACTAAAAAAATTCAACTGCTTAAAATCAAAAATAATTATGGGGCACCTGGGTGGCTCAATCGGTTAAGTGTCTGACTTCAGCTCAGATCATGATCTTCAGCTCAGATCATGGTTTGTGGGTTTGAGCCCTGCATTGGGCTCTGTGCTGACAGCTGAAAGCCTGGAGACTGCTTCAGATTCTGTGTCTCCCTCTCTCTCTGCCCCTCCCCTGTTCATACTCTGTCTCTTTCTTTCTCTCTCAAAAATAAACATTAAAAATTTTTTTTAAATAAAAGCAAAAATAATTATAATGTAGCATGAGGTTACATATACATGTCAAAATAAAGTATGACAATAAATACCACAAAAGGGAAAATAGAAGTAGACTGTTGTAAGGTTTTTATACTTTGTGAAGTGGTATAATAATTAAAAGTAGAATGTAATAAGTAAAAGAAGTACTTTATAAATTCTAAAATAACCATAAGTAAATGAAAAGGTATAGTTTAAAAAGTGGTATATAGGGGCACATGGGTGGCTCAGTCGTTTAAGCATCCGACTTTGGCTCAGGTCATGATCTCACGGTTTGTGGGTTTGAGCCCTGCGTCAGGCTCTATGCTGACAGCTCAGAGCCTGGAGCCTGCTTTGGAGAGAGCCTCCCTCTCTCTCTGCCCCTCCTCCACTCATTCTCTGTTTCTATCTCAATAATAAATTAACATAAAAAATTTTTTTTAATGTGGCATATATAAGTGGAATCATAAAATACTTAGTTTTATCAGAAGGCAGGAAAAGAGGGAAAAAATGGATAAAACTCAAAGAAACAGACAAATTCACAGTTACATTTGAAGGTGTTAACATTCTCCTTCTCTCAATAACTGATAGAGCAAATAGGAAATATATAAACAGATAGGTGATCTGAACACTATCAACTGCTTGATCTAATTGACACTCCTAGAATATTCCACCCAATTGTGGCAGAATACACATAAACACTCTTTTCAAATGTACATGGAAAATTTACCAAGATAGACCAGATTTGGAGCCAAAAAAACAAGTTCCCATCAATTTAGAAGACTGAAATCATATGCTGATAATGTCAAGATGGCTGGTTTGACATTTAGCGGGCGGTGGCAGAAGTCCTGTTTACCAAGATGGTGAACAGGAGGAAGATCTCTAGGAAGGGGTGAGTCTGGTTCGGCGAAAGGCTGAGTTTGAGATGCCTGGGGGACAGCTGGTGAAGATGTCCAGAAGGCATTAGAAAATACTGGACCTTGGGACAGGGATGTAGATAATTGATTGCAGAGAAGACATAGAGGAAAGATGGAAATGGAACCCCAGGAGCAACCAGCACTTCAGAAGGGCTCAGAGGATGAGGCAGCCCACAAAAACAGGGGAGGTAGGAGATGGAATTTTGAGAAGGAAGAAATGGTTGACAACATCAAATGCCACCGAGAGGTCTAGGATTGTGCTGGCTAAAAATCCCCATGGATTCAGCAACGGGGAGTCACAGTCGCTCTAATAGTATTTAACCTCTAGTCGTTAACCTAGTTTCCTGTGTAAAGGGGATAATCCCACTCAGCTCACTGAGTTATTGCGAGAATTGAATTAAATACTAGATGTGGCAGCATCTGGGAGAACACCTGGTACACAGAAGGCACCCAGTAAATCTGATGATAGCGTTTCTTCTGGGAGGAAATGGCAATGTAAGTATGACGCCAGGGATCCTTTACCTTCGAAAGAGAAGAGCTCTGCTGGTCAGCACCAGTTTCTGAGAGTTAAGCTCTTGTCAGTACTGAGTATACAGTGAGTACTCAATAAACAGCAGCCATTGTTTCTTTATGCCGCGTTACTAGAGCCACCCTTCAGGCAGTAGAGAAGCCTGTTGTTGCAAAGTGGGAAGATGGGTGTCTCTACTGCTAGGGATAGGGCCCTTGCACCAGACAATTGACGGTTTACCTTAGGTGATGCTTCATATGGCTTAGATGCCAGTCCATTCAAGAGAGTGATACAAATGGTACACCCACCTCCCTAGTGCCAACTTTGTCACCCAGAAACACTAGGATCCTTAAACCATGGGCAGAGACTTGAAATCATGGGGAAGGCCAAGTTCCAAGGTACTTACAAGGAACGTGACCTGCCAGCACTTGACTCTGCTCATCTGGAAAATGATTTCCTGGGTCTGGTTATCAGGCAGGGTTAAGCAGCAGTGGATCTCACCATTGCCAACAGAAAGGACGGCCCCACAGCCTGGTTCCGGGTAGTCACAGGTACAGGGGTCCAGCTGCAGGTATCCATAGTGCCGTACCTCCTGGGACAGCTCCAAAAACTGCTCGGGGTGAGTGGGGGGGCGGGTAGGAAGAAGAAAAGAGGACTTGAAAAAGGTACCAACCTCATGTCAGAGGCCGCTGCCATTCTAGTAGATCACATGGAACTGAGTCACCGTGAAAGCGCCCTTTTCTTCTGGGTGATACGAATGAAGACCGTGTCCCCTGTGCTCCCTGACATAAGGCCTGGGGAAGTTCACGTGTGTCCTGCCAGGGCTGGACCCATTCCTGCCTCATGCACCGCTGTGTCTCTGCTCCTGCTGTGGGGCTTGGTACATAGTGGGAGTGAAAACATTCAGGGAATGAAGGATGGAGAAGAACAGAGTGAACTGAATGAAGGAGGAGATGGGATTCTATCTCAGCAGATACATTAGCAAAATACACAAAATGTGTATATGTAAAATGCTATGGAAGCGCCTGGCTGGCTCAGTCAATAGAGCATGCAATTCTTGATCTCACGGTCTTAAGTTCAAGCCCCATATTGGGTGTGGAGCCTCCTTAAAAACGATGCTGTTTGTTTTTTTTTTTTTTTAAATGAAACTGAGGTCTATGTAGGAAGAACATAGTCAATTTTTACAGTCTGCTCTATATGATGAATGTATGAATTGTCAGAGGAAGAGATTTTGCAAATGGCAATGAGAGTTGGTCTGCTTTCTAAGTAAAGGCAGCGCCAAAGTATCAAGGGAACACCTTCATGTGACTTGTAAGGTTAGGCTTTTCCTCTGCTTTTGACTTGGCTTAAGGACAGAAAATAGTGCAGTTCATATGTGGGGTCCAGGCACCCTGTCCTGACATCATCTATCCCTGTGTCTTGTCACTTTTGTAACAAAGTGTTACAAGTATTATTAACCACTGCTTTTAACTAAGCTGACATTAGCTTGGGGACCTCTCTCTACCTTGTTCTTCCAGCTCTCCCCAGGGTCCTGCTCGATGTTGTGTGAGCCGTGCATTCAGAAAAATCGGTTCTCACTTTAACACATGGTCAGATCAGAAAGATCACTCAGTGACAACCTGGCCCTTTCCAGATCCTTTTTTGAAGGAGGGCCAAGTCCTTTCAAGGACTGCAGCACTCCCTGATGAGGTGAAACGTGCTGAGATGTGCTGTGACGTGAGGGATGGCTGACGGTTAGAACAAGGCAGCAGAGGTACTTGAGGCTCCTGTCACTTCTGGCCACACTCCTCATACCAGCTCACTGTGCTGCAGCCCACGCATTCGACCTAGAAGCTGCATGAAGTTGCCAGGCCTCCTCCCATTGGGTCAGCGGGGAATCGGGGAATCGGGAATCATTGGAAGTGACAGGTCCTGAGTAGATGCTGTGCACGGAGGGGTGGGGCAGGGGCAGAGTTATCTTGCCACAGAGCATAAAGAGTAGTTTCAAGCTCTTGCTACAACAGTTTCTTATTTATTACATGATACCAAACCTTTATTGTTTGGTAACACGTTTAAAAACTTTTTTTATAATCAACTCTTAGCTGCAATCTTCTAAAAGAGCGAAAATATTTACGTTAAGGTCCACAGGCTGCCTGGGTGGCTCAGTTGGTTAAGCATCTGACTCTTGATTTTGACTCAGATCATGATCTCATGGTTAGTGAGTCTGAGCCTCGCTTGGAGCCTGCTTAGGATTCTCTCTCTCCCTCTCTCTCCTTCTCTCTCTCCCTTCTCTCAAAATAAATATATTAAAAAAAGAAAGTTAAAATCCATTTCTCTAGAAAGTCAGTGATGAATAAGTAACTCATTCAAATACCTTTGGGATTTGTCATTCAACAAGCAGGTGATATTACTGACTTTATGAAAACGAAGAGAGAGAAATCTGCAAGGATTAGCTTTTTATAGAAAATTAGTTTTTTTAAAGAAGCTTACACCTGAAAAAGATCATTTAACATACATAACTGCAGGAGGTATGTTCCCATATTTTCATTTAGCTCAAGGGTTGGCAAACTTTTCTGTAAACAGTCATGTAGTAAACATTGTCAGTTCTGCGGGTGTATGGTCTCCATTGGAACTACTCGCCCCAACAATTCTAGCACAGACAACAGCCTTAGACAGTACAAAAATGAATGAGCATGGCTGTGTGCCAATAAAACTTCATTTACAGACACCGTGGTCTTGGGCTGTAGTCTACGATTTAAATCAACTAATTCCTCCTTTAAATTATTTCCACTCATTTTCAACTCCAGGTTTTCTTGCACATGTACATAAAGTAAAGCAACAGTTGTTAACATGCTGGCTCTACCAGCAGGAGAAGAACATCACAAACATTTAAATGCCAGTTTTACATCACTATCCTTAGATGCTTCAAGAGCGTATCAGTTAAATTCATTTGAATCATGGTTCAGTTTTTTTTTCCATCTAATCCATGCACTCAAAGTAAACTTTTTTTTTAAGTTTGTTAATGTTTTTGCTTATTTTTGAGAGAAAAAGATGGAGCACAAGTGGGGGAGGGAGAGAGAGAGGGAGACACAGAATTGGACGCAGGCTCCAGGCTCTGAGCTGTCAGCACAGAGCCTGATGTGGGGCTCGAACCCATGAACTATGAGATCATGACCTGAGCTGAAGTCAGACACTTAACCAACTGAGCCACCCAAGTGACAATATTGGTACTAAATTATTAAGTTAAAAAGTTAATGGAACAGAAATGCACTTAGAATCTCTAATTGTATCCAATGTAGTCGGTATATCCAATTATATCCAAATAGCCTGTCCTTCAAAATAAACATTGTAATTGCCAAAATTTACAAATACACAGAGAAAGTGAACTCTGAAATTTTTGTGACAGTTGAGGTGGAATACCAAGGAAGAAAAATATTAAATCATGGCAGAATGTGCTTTTTCCTTTTTGTTTTTATCCTGCCTTTCAATACAATTCTCAAAATATCTGAGCTTTTGAAGAATTACTTTTTATAGCAATGTGGGTATAAATGAGTCCTCTAAATTTTACTTGCACTTTGTCTGAACTCAGTGAGTGAATGTTGGCAAAGTGGTGAACACTGGCAAAGCCTAGAGAATAAAGAAGACAACACAATGAAGCAGGGTCTATTTCTTCTGTTAAGATATGCCTTGTTTGTCAGACTTGTCTCTCTGCTTGGGGGCAGGAGGAGTGTAAGTTGGTACCATCTTTATGGTAGCTTTAAAAACAGACTTTTAGGGGTGACTCAGTGGCTCAGTCAGTTGAGCGTCGGACTTCAGCTTGGGTCATTATCTTGTGGTTCGTGGGTTTGAGCCCCTTGTGGGGCTCTGTTCTGGCAGCTCGGAGCCTGGAGCCTGTTTCAATTCTGTGTCACCTTCTCTCTGTGCTTGTCTCTCCCTCCCCTGCTTGTGCTCTGTCTCTCTCAAAACTAAATAAACATTAAAAAACTGTTTAGGGGCGCCTGGGTGGCTCAGTCAGTTAAGCGGCCAGCTTCGGCTCAGGTCATGATCTCAGGGTTCATGGGTTCGAGCTGTGCTGTCCACTAGCTCAGAGCCTGGAGCCTGCTTTGCATTCTGTGTCTCCCTCTCTCTGACCCTCCCCTGTTCACACTGTCTCTCTCTGTCTCTCAAAAATAAATTTTAAAAAACATATTAAAAAAAGACTTTTAGAAATATGTTCTAAGAAATAATGGAACACGTACTCAAAGACAGAGGATACCGGCTGCAGTGCTCAGGGACCTTCAGCCAGGAACTGTACCAGGTGTTGGGGACACACAGGGTATGTTTAAATTAGACACAGTCCTGGGCCTCATGGTGCTCGCTGCCAAAGTGATTTATAGCAGTGAATGCTGGAAATAACCTGATTTCCAATAATAAGAAATTGTAGCTAAATGGTAACTATAAAACTCAATGCTCTGTGGTCATTAAAAAGAATGCTGAGGGTCTATATGAGCTTGGCAAAGGATTCACCACAATATATTGTCTGTATTTTTCAGAATCTTTAAATAATTGAATCAGAAAAATTAATGGTGGTATTCTCATTTTTTAAAAGAACCCCATGGTTGGTAGTTGATGGGTTTATAAATTAAGAAACAGCTCAATTCCAATATGTTTCTTTAACTCCCCTCCAAGGGATTTCTCTTGGTACAACATTTGATTCACCTTTGTTTGGTTGTTTTCTTTCTGGAGAGCCTCTAATTTCTGCCTCTGTGCCTGTGTGGGTTTGGCCCATTCTTGTTCAGTGTCCTGTAGTGCCTTAAAATGACAGAAGTTGTAAGATTAGCAACCGTAGCATCAGTGAGCTAATCTGACAAAAACACACTCATGTATGAAAGGCTATAAAAACAGACCCGACTGGACATATATAAGGATTTAGCATGTTATAAAGCTGACTGTTAAATTAGTGGGTGGAGAAAGAGATTGTTCAGTGGTTTGGGGACAGCTGGTTGACTTGGGAAAGAAAAAAGTTAGCCTCCTTTCCCACACCACCCAATCAAATAATCCAGAGAAAGATTTAAATGTTAAAAAAAAAAAAAAAGATTCAGGAAAAAAAATTTGATGTTGAGGTAAGGATTATATTTTTAAGACACAAAATCAAAATGTCATAATAAAGGAATATAAGTTACATGAAAATATAAAACTTTGGTGCATAGAAACCGTCAAGAACAAAATAAGAAGTACATGGCAAACCAGAGAATGAGTGCATCAGATGTAGAAAAGAGTTGATATTTATATAAAGCAATAGGAAAAATGTAAACCTCCCCACCAAGAAAATGGACAAAGAATATGAATCAGCAATTGACGAAAAGGAATTACAAATTACACATCTATATTCAACCTCACTAGCAATCAATAATTTTTTTTTGCCTCTCAACTTGGCAAAGACTATATATATATATATATATTTATAGGGCTGAGGAGGATTTGGGGAAACCAGAAATTCCATGTAGAGCTGATGAGATTTAAGTTGGTACAACCAGCATGTGTTGATTTTATGTATCATGCTTTAAAACAGTTTTCCATTGGTCTTCAGTTAGCCTGTTAACCCCTCAAGGGAAAACCTTGAGTCCTTCACCGCAGCCTATCTTATCCAAGGTCTTACATACAGCAAACATTCCATAATTTTTTGCCAGTAGTCAGGCACTTATTTACACCTTAGTCTGAATGTAAGTCTATGTGGTCCATTCCTCAGTGATTTTGGTTATGCCTTATCTCCATAAGGGGAATGAAAAGATGAGTAAAGTTTTGATTTTGCTATGTAGGTTGGGGGTAAAGGAAATGGGTTTAGAGAGAAGAAAAATAACAAATATTTGCTGAGAACCTGTTTTAGAGAGGTTTTCTCATCTTTCCAAATTATCTGTGAATAGGAACCTTCCTCCCTTCCTACAGATGGGTAAATTGAGGTCCAGAGAGCTTATGGCTTTCAAGACAACCCAGCACGTAAGTGGCAAGAGTTGGGTTAAATCCTTGATTTGGCCACTGTACCCTCCTATCTGTGCCCAAGCTGCTGAATTGTGAGTATGTAGGCAGTTACCCATGCCAAGGCTTTCTCCTGGTCACCAAATTTTCTCAAAACTGGATGTAGACACCATGCCAGAATGGAATCAACATGAGTATGAAAAACAGAACACCTTCCCTTTCCTGAATTGCACTTGATGTTAGCGTCCTATAAGGGCTGTTATTACAGGGCAGTGATATCAAAGAGAAAGTACAGGGAAATAAAGAAGGTAAACAGCAATCATGACAGTAAGTACTAACTGAAGACATGCCATGTGCCATTAGGGGACCTGGGGCTCTCAGATACAGAGATTTAAATGTCCTACATCAGCAGGAACAGAACTGCCTTTGTTTCACTACTTTTGAAAAGATATGACTCTGATTATGGGCTCACAAGTCATCAAGTACATCTGAAAAAGTACCTCACTCTAACAGTGAGAGAGTCCAATTCAGACAAATGGCTCTACTCAAAGATCAGCTGCGGAGACTTATGCAGAACCTAATTTTTAAAACCAAGTGAAGTCACCTAAGCCGTGGGTTTCATGCGCTTCAGTCACAAACGCCCCAGCACCCCCTGAAGTGGTAGCAGTGGGAAATGGGGAGCAAGGCATCTACTGGGCTCCAGCTGGTTGAGGCATGACAGAGCGAGGCCAGGGCTGTGTGAACAGACCAGGCCATGTGCAAGGGCACCAGGCTGTGACCGTCTGGGGAAGCTAATGGTCAGCCCGTGCTCCCTTCACCAAGCCATGGGCCCCAGTACAGGGTTAGCCTGCCTGGAACAAGGGACACCTTGTTCTAATCTGCACAAAGTTACCACACAGGCCAGTGGTGCTGAAATGCAGGCCCGGAATTGACCAAGCGTCAATAATTATTAGAAGACGCAGAAATTTATACATTTGTATACAATCTTCTATTTTGTTATTGGTACTCAAATTTTAAAAACAGAAGAGGGGAAACACAGTTGGGAATCTACGTGGCTCCTGGGACACCATGGGGCACAGCTGCTTTAGAAAAATCAAAAGGGTGTCCCTTAATAGGTAATTATGATGACACTGCTATTTATAAGAAGAACTAATAAGAACTTTCTGCATTAATTTTTTTTTTTAAGGATGATTGCTTCTCACACATTCACAGTTCCTAAGCTCCCAGGACAGTCTCTGCCCTGGCCCATTCAGAGTCTAGTTTGGCAAATATGTACGTAAATGGTATTTACAGGCTAGGTGAGAAGGGCCCATAATGGAAGGAATAAACAAATATCAGAGGAACAGAGAGGGAGGAAGGCATTTTCTTTCAAGGGAAGCTGAGAAAAGTCTCCCCAAAGAGGCAGCAGTTACGGTCCTGACTCTCCGGAGCCGACATCTTGGTACCTCCACTTGGATTCTGTGAATAATAATAATGATGATCATGGCACAGATTATAACAACAACCATAATTTTTTTTTAAGACTTTGCAGGCAAAGAGCTATGTTTTGAATAACAGTCTATTAAAGCTAAGAGAAAACTTAGAAACCGTTCATTCAGTGTCATTGCTTAACAGGGGACATTGTAATTCCAAGTGCAGAAGGGTGAAACGGCAGGCCCCAGATCACACAGAGAGACAGCCAATGACAGAGCAACGGACAGAATGCATTTTTGAAACTGTGATCTAATGTGCTTCCCGAGAAGCCATCTTTTTTCCCAGCTATAAGCAGAGGAAACACTGTTCTCTGGCCATTTCTCTCTGGCTTACAACTCCTTGATGAAAGCAGATACAATTCCAACGGTGATGCTGACAGGTCCCCACTTCTCACAACTAGGCCAGAAGGACTATTTCCCACCAGAACGATATGAGAATTAGGTGATGCATTCTCCACCAAGGACAGGATATCAAATAGACCAAATGCAACTAATAACGCACTATAATAGCAAGGCTATGACACCAACGAGCCTCGGTAAACATTTAAAATGGTGCATTATGGTCCAATTCACACAACGTGGTTTTAATTACACTGAGCGTGATTATACATGGATCAAAGTATGACATGAAAGGAACTCAAAACTAGCCATTAAACTATAATAGTGAACACTGCACATACAATAAGTGGTATTTTGAGGGGGCAAGATGGCGGAGAAGTAAGGAGCCCCATTACCTCCGACCACCCACAATTATCAAACTGAGAAGAATTAAAAAGCCACAGATCTCTGATCTCCGAGAACAGAGGTGTGCGAACAGACCCCTTATCGACAGCAGTCTCACGGTTGCCTGAGTGAGTGAGTGCGAACGGGGACGGAGACTTTAGGGGAGGGAGCGCCGGCTCCGGAGACAAAGCGCCGAGCGCCCAGAGGCTGGGCACTGGGCCCGCTGAAACCCGCGTGTCCCCAGGTGCACCGTTCCTAGCCGGGCCGGGCGGCCGGGAGACCAGAGGCGGACAGGTCAGCGGGGATCGGCACAGTGCAGGGCGGCCGAGAGAGAGCCCGGAGGCGCACAGATTCCCCGACAGTCGCTCACGCGGGGCGCAGGGTATCCAGAGGCGCAGGGACCCTCACAGCCACGCGCGGTACCGCCTGGCAAGGCAGGAGAGACCAGGGGAAGACAAGTTGAGACTGAATCCCCCACAGCACAATCCCTGCAGAGAGATTCAGCCCGGGACTGAGGGCCGCTGAGCGCTGAGAGAGAGACCTGTCCCTTCAGCGGGGCGTGCAGTCGGACCAGGCAGCTCAACCACCCCAGGTAGAGCCGAGGGAGAACTCTGACTTCACAAACTCCCTATCCGCCCCGACCAGAAAGCTGCCCACCTGCGGAACGATTTTAACTGTGGTGGCAATATTGAGAGTGCGGGCGAGGACTTAGAAACATAGAAATCGGGCAGAACTTGGAAAACAGAAACAATTAGATCCGCCCGAGGCACAAGAAGGCTGGACTCCAGAGAGTGGCTGGAACGTATGGTCTGAGGGGGACTTGGGGCGCCCGTCGCCATTCTTCTCCTCGCATCCACCAAGGCGGGGCCTCAGAGAGCAACCCTTGGGACCTGACCTACCTGCACCAAGCCACGCCCATTCGCGCTGGAGAGCTGCCCTGCATATGTTTATTACTGTTAAGTGGTTTTTTTTT
>PJEM01012120.1:0-49199 GCA_004023845.1 Helogale parvula
ATGCATCTCTTTCCTTTTCTCCTCTCTCCAATTCCTGTATTCCTGTCCTTTTTAAATTGAGAACAGGGGAACACTCTTTCTTTCTTTCTCTCTCTCTCTCTCTCTCTCTTTCTTTCCTCCCTCCCTCCCTCCCTCCCTTCCTTCCTTCTTTCCTTCCTTCCTTCCTTCCTTCCTTCCTTCCTTCCTTCCTTCCTTCCTTCCTTTTCTAACCAGTATGCTCAGTGACCATCTCGGCTGCTATCCCAAGGGGCTTGTCAAGGTATTGTGCTAAGTTAAGGCAGCTGTTTCCAAAAGAGCTAGTGACTAAGATGATAGTTGTCTTTGATGGAACGTAAACACAGAGCAGTGCTTGTAACTAGACCTACACCCATGTGGATATAACTGGAGATCCACCAAACGGCAGATCTCTTTTACTTTACTCAGCAGGTGTTTTTCCCTTTTTTATCAGAGTTCTACTCCAGTCTGGGGACTCCCATCTCTTCAGAAGAAGCATATTTAAGTCACTCCATATCCCCTTCCACGCAGCATGACAGAGCAGGATGAGACAAATACACAGCCCGGGGAACACTTCTGACAGACTTGGGGATGCTCTCTGCACCGAAGTCTCCCATCTTGGCTTCATGGATGAACAAGAAAATGACCTGGCTGTCAAAACTTCAAGGTCATGCTGGACCCTACAATTTAGGCAGGGGAGTATATGAATTCCTTTGCCTGACAAGCAAAACCAAATCATTTATTAAATAATTTTTAAATGTTTTTTATTTATTTTTGAGAAACAGAGAGATACAGCATGAGCAGGGGAGGGTCGGAGAGAGGGAGACACAGACTCTGAAGACAGGCTCCAGGCTCTGAGCTAGCTGTCAGCACAGAGCCTGACGCGTGGCTCAAACCCATGAACCGTGAGATTATGACCTGAGCCAAAGCTGGACGCTTAACTGACTGAACCACCCAGGTGCTCCCCAAATCATTTTTTAAACCCTCTACAATATTCGAGCTACTATGTACCTCTGGGAACTCAGTGGAACCGGTCAGAGGGAGTCATGAACTTGGAGCCCGAAAGCAGGAAAAGTAGTGGACGTTTTATTGTGGTCCTTGTGAGTAATTAAAATACATAGGCTTTAACAGAATTACATGTGACTCCAGGCATTCACCTGGTTTAAGCTTCTCAGTCTGAGAGTTTCTATAAATTTTTCTTTCTGGACTGTTCTGAGAAATTTGATCATTCAGACTGAGGGGCTTTCTGAAATATGATTATTTCCAAGTCTACCTCACTCTACCTCTTATGCTCCTTTAAGTGCTAATAAATGTTGGTTGAATGAGTGATTGAATAAACAAATGACTGAAAGGCAGAAGGAGAGAAGGAAATAGGGGACACAGGCAGGAACAGAGAGAAAGAGAGAGAGAGAGAGAGAGAAGAGAGGAGTTGATTTGAGTAATTCTTTTAATTAAAACATTGTGTAGAATAACCAATATCACCAAATAAAAATGTGATATTAAGGAGGACACTCATCCCATCAGTAATGAAAAGCAGATATTATATTCAGGATGATGTACCATATCATAAAGCAGCTCAGTGTATCTTATTAAGATCACTTGATTAATAACAGAAGCAGCCTTTCTGGTTAAATCCAAGAGAAAAATATGAGGGGGCTCCTAGAAACAAAAATCAATATTTGTTGTCCCTTCGTGGCCCATGCGCATCTGTTTTACTTTTTGTGGGAAAGGGGAAGATGATTCTGGATGGCGTTGCTACCCATTTCCATGACAACCTTCCCTCAATGTTCTCACAGTACAGTAATAGTGTTTTAAAGATCCATTGATCGAATACTGTTTTATCTAAAACTAAACTAGATGATATTTATGGAGGGAAGAAAAAGGCCAGCTGGTGGTTTTATCCTCTCTTCTTTTCCTCCTTTCCCCCTCCTTTCTTCAAAACTACCCATCAGCATAAGTACAAAAGAACCACGACCTAACCACAGGGTTTGATTCAAGGAAGGCAGAAATTTCAGCTCATAAGTCCCAAAATAATAAAGCCTGTGATGCAGCAAAGAAAAGGAAAGTAACATTCTAACGGAGAAAATGCTACCTTCTAATATGGAATCAGGGTTTTCAGCTTAGGCCTGCCCTGAAGCCTTGACAGTGACCAAGAAGAATGATTTCCTCAGTAGCTTCCTGAAAAGTTGTTGCCAGGTGTTTTTGGTTCTTCCCTGCCCTGAGCTTGGGTCTGGTGTCACAGCTGAAGTGAGGCCCATGGCTGCTTTGGAACTGCTTGAGCTTAGCCCTGTTTGGGCAGAGACATAAAATGAAAGGCGTGGCTGGGGCTCCTCTGCTCAAGTACATAGGTCACTGATTGTCATGTGACATGAATGGGGCCCTCTCTTTGGCTTGCTCTTACACATTTTAGGAGAGATATGAAGCTGTATTGGGATGTCAGAAACCAAGGGATACAGATTGTCAAGTCTCATAGAGGCAAATGACTGAAGTTTCATTTCTGAATAATGGTGTAGCAGTTAAGTTCGGTGGTGAGTACTCTTTCTGGAGCCCTCACTTTGACTCAGATATTTTGCCAAGCATCTTCACGCATCGTGATATTCCATGATCATCATTAGAAGGAAAGCACTATTATTATCACATTCTGGTGTGCAGAAGAGGAGCCTGAGGCTTATACAGGTAAACTAATGGTCTCAAGGTTGGCGGAGCTGTGGTAGGAAGGCAGGCTGTCTGCATCAAAAGCTTGTGTTTTTAGCTCCTATGCAATATTACACATTTGTTGAAGAGAAATAGTTTTAAAACTCATATGTGAATGCATATGTTTGTGATGCATAACATTTAAAGTGTTGCCCATTGGGTTTTGAGTTGTGCCCAGGTTTAGACAGGTTTAGAACCACCGACAGTGGCTGCCAGGGATAGCTCTTTGACTGCATTTTCTTTATACACACACACACACACACACACACACACACACACACATTGTTTATTCTTGAAAGAGAGAGAGAGAGAGCACAGGCAGGGAAGGGGCAGAAAGAGAGATGGAGACATAGAATCTGAAGCAGGCTCCAGGCTCCAAGCTGTCAGCACAGAGCCCGATGCAGGGCTTGAACTTGAGAACCATGAGATCATGACCTTAGCTGAAGTCGGATGCTTAACTGATTGAGCCACCTAGGAGCCCCTGTGGCAACATTTTCAATACCATTTGTAGCTACTCCTGCCCCCATTGCTACAACCATCCTCTGCTGCAAATCTTCCTGGAATATACTTTATGCTGTTGTTGAACCTTTGCCATCTGCCTTAAATGTCCTTCTCCTTTTCCAGCTGCCCAAATCCTACTGACTCCTTAGGGTCTAGTTCAATAGTCACCTTCCTTCAGTAACTGGAACATGGCAGGATGCTGAAGTATGGTTATTGAATTACACTGCGAACCAATAGCATGTGTTTTGGTAGAACTGATACTGGTTGGAGTGAAGTTGTCCTGGTTTAAAGGGCCCTTGTGTTTGCCAAGTGAGGGCAGACAGTTCTAATTTTTGACATCCACTGTAATTCTCTAAGAGCAGAGGAGGATCTCTCTCTGGGACAGGGAGAGGAAGGGTGGCTGCAAACAAGGCAGTGGTGCATTCCCAATAGTCTCAAGAGAGAAGATTTAACCACAAGGGAGGCCAGTGTGTTCTTACATGCAAATGGGAAAAGTAGTTTGTCCAATGGGGTGTGGGGTCCTCATGAAACTGTTTATACTCTCTGTCCCTTTTCTGCAGGTTAGCTGTATTAGAATGACCTCATGGATGGCATATTGGGTTTCTGTGCCTTTTGCAAGGAAACGCAATAAGCGTATATATGCATTTGCTTTTCAAAAAAAAATCACCATTGTCCGTTGTCACATTAGGCACCTTCTGTACAGTACTAGGCAATCCTTAAATCCCAGAGACTTAGACAAAAAACATTTACTCGGCGCCGGGTTTTACACATTAGCAGCTGCTCATCATCGTGGCAAGCTCTGCTCTGTCAGCCTTCTCATCTGGGTGGTAGGTTGAAAGAGCAGCCCTTGTTTAAGACATATTGTCTCTGTGGCAGACAGAATGGAGCAAGAGAGTGGTGAAAACAATCAGTGGCTCTTAAAGTTTCTGCTTAGGAGTAGGGTATGCCGCCCAACTCCTGTACCACCGACCAAACCAAGTCACACGGCCTGGCTGATGGCAGTGGAGCATGAAGGCTGATCTCACTTCCGGGAGCTGCCAGTCAAACTGCAGAGGATGGAGATATATGCTCTTAAAAGAAAGGTGAGTGAGTAGTTGCTAATGGCTGTACCATCTGCCGAAGCTTCTTAGGTATTACTTAAAATGTGTGTGATGTGTATTGCTAACTGTGATGGGCTGAAGTGTGTCCCCTCAAAATTCACCTGTTGAAGTCCTAACTCCTAATAGCTAGGACTGTGACTGTATTTCAAGATAGGGTCTTTAAAGAAGTGATTAGGGTTAAATGAGTGCATTGAAGTGCACCCTAATCCTATGATCCTATAGGATCTTATGATCCTATTACCTTAGGACCTCCTTAGACAAACAGGAGATTCGGGCCCACATAGAAGGAAGACCATGTGAAGATGGGGAGAAGATGGCCATCTATAAGCCCCAGAGAGAGGCCTCAGAATGAAACCAACCTGCTCACACCTTGATCTTGGACATCTAACCTCTGGAATTGTAAAAAAATAAATGTCTCTTCTTTAAGCCACCCTGACTGTTGTTGTACTTTGTTATGGCATCTGTGGCAAACAGGGATGAACAGATTAGCATATTTAATGACATTGTTATTTCCTCCTTTATTCAACTAACACCTGTAAAAATAATAATCCCTAATAAATATTAAGTGCTTACTATGTGTTAAGGATAGAATTAAGAATTCTACATCCATTATCTGTTTTATTCTCTCAAGACAATCCTACAATGTAGGTACTAATATTATCCATATTTTGTATATGGGAAAATGTTATAAATATGGCTGGGAATGGCGCCTGGGTGGCTCAGTCAGTTGAGCGTGGACTCTTGATTTTAGTTCAGGTCATGATCTCACAGTTCATGGGTCAAGCCCTGCCTCGGGCTCTGCGCTGACAGTGGGGAGACTGCTTGGGATCCTCTCTCTCCCCTTCTCTCTGCCCCTCCCCAGCTCACACATACCCCCCCCCCTTTCTCTCTCCCTGTATCTCTCAAAATAAATAAGTAAACTTGAAAAGTAAAACATGGCTGGCAGGGTTTCCGTAATTTGCGCAAATCTGTCCCTGATGTAGAGAGGCATGATCTCATTCTACGTCATCTGATTACAGAGGTAGCTTCCTACTACTGCCATCAGGGGACATTAGGACATTTCATGGTATTATTAATCTCAAGAAAGTTACAGGAATGTAAAAATGTGAGTGAACCACAATGTGTGTCTTCAGGAGTTGGTATTCCAGTTAACAGAACAATAGAAGAAAACAACTACAATCCTAGGGAGGATAAGATAAATGTTATGTAAAAGGCCATGTCCAGAATTATTTATCACTTGGATGAAGAAATTGATGGCATGATAATAAATGTTGCTGCTGATGCAGCTGGAAGGAGCAGTGTATTCCTTGGATGACAGACTCAAAGTTTTAAAAAGAAGATGAAAGAAAACCATCTGTCAGAGTGAAAAGATTAATCAAATCAAAAGGAATGATGTACAATGGATAATCAAAATGAACTCTAAGTCCAAAAAACAGCTGGATCAGAACAAAAAAATGAATGTAGACTGTTATGTAAGCAAAGGGCATTTTAGCTTTACTAGCCAGCTGTGTCACTCATTGTGGACTAAATCATTCAACAAACATCTACAGAGTGCCTCCTCTGTGTTCAGAACCAGAGACCGGAGGATGAACAAGTGGAAGGTAACACTCTCAGGGCTCCGTCAGTCCAGTAGAGACAGAAACAGGAAGCACATCATTATAAAATAATCTGGTAAGGTGCTCTTAAGTGAGTCTGAAGACTGCACTCATGGTACACAGAAGAGAGTGAATTACTAAAATAGGGTCAGCAGAGGAAGGCTGGGATGACATTTGAAGTTGCAATGAGAAGAAGAAGCTTGCAGAAAAGGGAACTCATAACAACCTAGAAGACAAGGACCTCTGTGTAAAAATTCAAGAGTATGAAAAATCCCAGGCTTAGAACCCCTCAAAGGTTTAATCATGGGCTATGTGATGGCACTAAAATCTTGGGCTGGGCTGGGTTCTGAAAGACAGTGAAGTGGATACAACAAAGTCTGACCTTTCTCTAGTATGTAAGTAATGATAAGGTGATGAAAATTTTGAGAGTAGCAACATTACAACCTTTGATTTTTTTGGAAGATGGTTGTTGTAAGAAATGTATAAAAATGATTGAAAGATGGATATTTTCAGTGAGATCAGTTGAGCAGTGGTTGCAAAAAAGTTGAAGCCTGTCCTAAGTATGTTCTACTAATATTGGTACTAATGGAACAGGAGTGGGTAGTTCCCCTGTCTTGTCTCAAAATGAAGTTTTGAGCTTTTGTTCTCATCTAGTATCACACATGTTCAGAGGGTGGTTCCTGGTAGCCCACCACAATTTATTCAGATGTCCAGGGTTTCACGGTTTTTAAAAGAGATTTAGAAAGTTCTAGACAATTAAGAAATGTGGTAGAGTTAAAATAGGCTGAGTAAAATCTCAGGATATACACTGGCGACACTCCTTCTTGGATATACATGGGTCAGAGTGAGGTGCAAACAGCCCTTAGTGGGAGACCTTCATGCTAGCATTGCTCCCAGGTAGGATGACAGATAATGCTCTGTTGAATGATGGTGGGTAGCTCTCAGCATCGGCTTGGCTCCATCACCTGTTCCTCAGTTGGTCATAATGGTCTTTCTTCCAGTAGAGATGGAGTTCTTTCTAACTGATCTCTGCTCTTCTCTCTGTGATCCCTCCAGGTTGTTCAGAAGGTCACCCCGACCTCCATCTTTGTCAGGTCCTCAATCTTTCTCTCTACTCCCTGGAATACTGCAGCCCTGATTTATGATTTATAAGCTAATTTTACAACTTGATCTTTTAAATCTTTGTACTTTGGCTTTCAGAAGGTATTCCCTCAAAAGGCTTGGTTCTTATAAATCAAAAGCTTTCAAAACTATCATCTCCAAAAAAATTCACTATTTTTTTTAATGTGAAAACAAAACTTTCTTTAGGTCCTAAATAGGGACATACATGATTAGGCAAATACTGAAAAGAAAAGCATATTAATTAATCTTTTTTCAAAATATAATTTTATTAAAATACTTTTTATTTTTTAATGTTCATTTATTTGGAGAGAGTGAATACAAGCATGAGAGGGACAGAAGGGGTGGCATAGAGAAAGAATCCCAAGCAGGTTCTGTGCTGATAGCACAGGACCTGATGCAGGGTTCAGTCTCACAAACTGTGAGATAATGACCTGAATGGAAATCAAGAATCAGATGCCTAACTGACTGAGCCACCCAGGTGCCCCAAAATAATTGTTTTTAAATGTAGTTAAAATATATGATATTCTAGGAAAGGACATTTCCAGAGACTGACTCAAGAAGGAACACAGCATAGGGCTAATAGCATAGAAAAAAATTGAAAAGGATATCAAAGCACTAAATTATCTCAAAATAATGATGCCAAGTTTTATGTGTGATGCCTTCATCATCATATATAATTCACATAATTAAAAAATTGCTCTGAAGCATTGGTTTTCAAAATATCTAAGTGCAAGAACCACTTTAGTAAACATATAGACTCCTGTTTCTCCTGAATTCGTCTTCTCTTCAAAACTTTGATGCAGTAGTTATGGAACCCAAGAATCTCAATTTTAAACAAACAGATGCTTAGAAAACCATGCTATCCTTTGAGAAACCCTGTTTAAAGCTGTAGTCTTTAATATAAAGTAAGCATGAAAAATCCAATAAGCTAGGGGAAATAGTACCACTTCTATTTTTTTTTCCTAATCAAAGAAAGAATTTATAGTATTGACCTGATACCCTCTCTGAGTTCATATGTCAGGTGCCCAAACTACACACATAGCCCGGCATAGAAAGGTCCTTGGAGAAAAATATGGGTGTCACCTGGCCCCTCACTATCACACTTGCCCTTAAATATTGCATTGAAATTTTCCTGGGTTCCTGTTATATTATACAGTTGTAGGTAAATGAGTCCCTACAAAATGGACCAGTGGCACAATTATATTCCTGAATAGGAGCCACAGATGGAAGAGAACACTCCTAATAAGATAATATTTTTCCTACTTGTAGTTCAAAGAAGAGACTTCATTAATCATATTACAAGACAAACACAAAGATGATCTAATCAGATATGAAAAACATCAGCCCAAATAATGTTAAACGATTAAAAAATGTTTCTGGTAGCTAGGAGCCTACACATAGTATCGACGTCAAATATTACTCCAAGTGTACACTATACCCTGTGTATTAACTAAGAAAAGGATGAGATCATCAGGATGCAGGACATTTAAAATCTAAGCATCTTGGGGCACCTGCATGGCTCAGTCAGCTAAGCGTCCCACTTCGGCCTAGGCCATGATCTAGTTCGAGCCCTGCGATGGGCTCTGTGCTGACAGCTCAAAGCCTGGAGCCTGCTTCAGATTCTGTGTCTCCCTCTCTCTGCCCCTCCCCTGCTCATGTTCTGTCTCTCTCTCAAAAATAAATGAGCATTACAAATGTTTTTTAAAAAACTAAGCATCTAGAATATTATTAATAATTTCAGTTATAGATATATAAATAGATATAACTTACACATAACATCTAACATCATTTTTCTCTTTGGGATGATAGGTACACATCATCAAAAATGTTAGACCTCTTCTTCAAGCAGGACATTTCAAAGTGTGTTCCATGGACAGACAGCTGCCATGAACTCTGTGCTGCCGGTCCATGATAAAAATAGCAATTGAGATTCAGTGTTGAGAAACTTTTATAGTGATTTGACAGAGTCATTGTATGTCTATTAAATCTAATAATAAATAAATTTAACTTATACCTTGATTGCTTTTGTTTTTTCATTTCATCTTTCTAATAATTCCTTTTTATTTTGTTTTAACAAGAAGCGGTGTGTGATGGATTGGAAACTAAGGGGGAAAAAGGCCGTTAACCATAAAACATTTGAAAAACACTGTTCTATAGTATAGAAAAGTATGTACGCTATCCTAACATTTTATAAAGCTAGCACATTTCTGATAAGTAAAACCTGACAAATATCTCACAAAAAGAAATAGACCATGGTCTATAATACAACCATAAAAAAGGATGGGATTGTACCATTTGCAAGAACATGGATGGACATACAGGGTATGATGCTAAATGAAATAAGGCAGACTGAGAAAGACAAATACCATATGATTTCACTCATATGTTGACTCTGAAAAAATAACGTCAAATAAATAAACAAATGGCAGAATCGGACCTATAAATAGAGAACCAACTGATGGTTTCCAGAAGCAGTGTGGTGAAGCCATGGGCAAAATGGATGAAGGGGAGTGGAGATAAAGGCTTTCAGTCATGTGAATAAAAGGTGCAGAATAAGGAATACAGTCCATGACATGGTATAGCATTGTATGGGGACAGTTGGTAGCTACACTTAAGGTGAGCACAGCATAATGTATAAACTTGCTGAATCACTATGCTATGCAGCTGAAACTAGTGTAACATTGTAGGTCAATGACATTCAAGTAAATAAATTTAAAAAAGAAATATACAGACTAATCCTAATTATAAGTAAAATATTAGCAAATCAAGCCAGCCTCAAATTAAAATACTAATATGCTATGACCAAGTAGAATTTTGGTATTCTTTTCTCTTTATGTTTTGAATTATAAGATAGTTCAATGTTAGAACATTCATCAAGATATGCTGTTATACTAATAGTTTAAAGAAAACAATAACATAATTATCTTGTTTTTTTCTTGAGAGAGAGATAGAGAAAGAGAGATCTGAGCTGGGGAGAGGGAGAGGGAGAGGGAGAGAGAGAGAGACAGAGACAGAGTGAGAGAGAGAGAGAGAGAGAGACAGAGACAGAGACAGAGAGAGAGAGAATCCCAAACAGGCTCCATGCTCAGTGTGGAGACTGATGCACGCTCCCAGGTCAATCCCTTGACCCTGGGATCATGACCTGAACCCAAATCAAGAGTCAGATGTTCAACTGACTGAGCCACCCAGGCACTCCTAATAACACAATTATCTTTTAAATGCACAAAAAATTATTTCATCAACAAAGCAGATTATTAAACAGTGATGAGTACAATTTTTCATCATTATATATCTAAATATATTTATTTATATAAATGAATAAAAAAATCTGGAACATTACAAATCAAAATGTTTACAGTGGTTATTTTTGTTTTGGTTCACATTTCTTCTCTTCCCCACCGCCCCCCCCCCCAGCCTCACTGAGATATAATTGGCGTATAACACAGGGTAAAACATGATGATTTGATATACATATATATTGTGAAATGATTACCACATCCATCACTTCCCACAGTTACCTTTGTGTGTATGTGTGTGTGGTAAGAACATGTAAGATCTACTCTCTTAGTAATTTTCAAATATACAATACAGTGTGGTTAACTATAGTCACCATACTACATATTAGATCCACAGAATTTATTCATCTTATGATTGAAAGTTTGTATCCCTTGACCAAAATCTCCCCATTTCTTCCATCCCCAGCCCTTGGAAATTGTCAATTAGCTCTTCTTTCTTTGAGTTTGCTTTTTTAGATTCCGTGTGTAAGTAAGATCACATAGTATTTGTCTTTCTCTATCTGACTTATTTTACATAGCATAATGTCCTCAAGGCTCATTATTGTGTCACAAATGGCAGAATTTCTTTTTTATGGCTGAATGATATTCCAGCGTGTGTGTGTGTGTGTGTGTGTGTGTGTGTGTGTGTGTGTATCATAGTATCTTTATCCATTCACCTGTTGATGGACACTTAGATTGCTTCCATGTCTTAGCTATTATGAATAACGCTGCAATAAACATGGGAGTACAGCTATCTCTTTCAGGTACAGATTTTATTTCCTGCAGATATATACCCATACGTGGGATTGCTAGATCATATAGTAGTTCTATTTTTAATTTTTTGAAGAACCTCTATTCTGTTTCTATAGTGGCTGCACCAATTTACATTCTCACCAACAGTGTATCTTGTCTTTTTGATAACAACCATTCTAAAGATGTGTGATGATACCTCATTATGGTTTTCATTTTCCATTTCCCTGATGATGAGTAATGTTGAGCACCTTTTCATGTACTTGTTGGCCACTTGTATGTCTTCTTTGGAAAACTATCTATTCAGAATCTTTTCACATTGTTAAATTGAATGATGATGATGATGATGATGATGAAGATAATTGCTGTTGATTATATATTTTGGATATTAATTCCTTCTCAGATAGATGGTTTGGAAATATTTTCTACAGTCTGTAAGTTGTCATTTCATCATTCATTGATGATTTCCTTTGCTGTGCAGAGTCTCTTAGTTTGATGTATCTCCACTTTTTATTTTTGCTTTTTTTTGCTGTGCTTTTGGCGTCATATCCAAAAAATCATTGCCAAAATCACTGTCAAGGGGCTTTCTCCTTATGTTTTCTTCTAGGGACTTTATTTTCAGCTCTTACATGTATGTATTTAGTTGATTTCAAGTTAATTTTTGTGAGTGGTTTAAGATATGGGTGAATTTCATTTTCTTTCATGTGAATATCTGGTTTCCCAACACTCTATTGAAGAGAATGTCCTTTTCCCATTGATTATTCAGCTCCAATCAACTGGCCATATATGCATGGATTTATTTCTGGGGAATCTATTCTGTTCCATCTATCTATATCTGTTTTTATGCTCATTACATACTGTTTTGATTACTGTAGTTTTGTAATACAGTTTAAAATTAGGAAGTGTGACACCTTCAGCTTTGTTCTTCCTCAGGTTAGCTCTGGCTATTCAGGGTCTTTTGTGGTTCCATAGACATTTTAGGGTTGCTTTTCTATTTCTGGTTAAAAATGTCATTGGAAATTTCATAAGAATTTCATTGAATCTATAAATGGCTCTGAATAGTATGTGTGTAGTAACAATATTATTGCTTCTAATCCATGAACATGGTATATCTTTCCATTTGTTTGTGTCTTCTTTAGTTTCTTTTATAAAAATCTTACAGTTTTCAGGGTTCAGATATTTCACTTGCCTGGTTAAATTCATTCCTAAGTATTTTACTGATTTTGATACTATTGTGAATGAGATTTTATTTCTTTTCAGTATACTTCACTGAGAGTATACAAAAATGCAATTGATTTTATATATTGATTTTGTATCCTGCAACTTAAATAAATTTGTTTATTAGTCCTAACAGTCTTTTTTGTGTGTATGGAGTCTTTAAGATTTTGTATACATAGGATCACGTCATCTGCAACCAGAGACAATTTTAGTTCTTCCTTTCTGATTTGGATGCCTTTTATTTAATTTTTTCTTGCCTAATTGTTCTGGCTAGAAGATTCAGGACATTACACACCAAACTTTTTATAGTGATTGTTTTTGTTTTGATCCAAATTTTTGGCAGCTATTTTCTAGGCCTTCTGTAATAAATATAATTTTAGGTATAAGTTAAAATAAATATAGAGCTTTGCATATGAATGGAGTTTAAGTTTCTATAAACATGTAAAGAATTAATGGTACTCACTTAGAAGATTATACATCTCCAACTTTTTAAATTAATTAATTAATTAATTAATTCATTCATTTTTCTCTGTTTTCTATTTTTCATCTTTTATATAGAATTTTGGGAGAGGGACACCTGGGTGGCTCAGTTGGTTAAGTGTCTGACTCCTGATTTCAGCTCAGGTCATGATCTCACGGTTTGTAGGATTGAGCCCCACATTGAGCCCCACAAACAGTGTGGAGTCTGCTAGGGTTTCTCTCTCTCTCTCACTCCTCTGCGTGCCTCTCTCTCTCCCTCTCTCTCTCTCAGAATGAATAAATACAACTTTTAAAAGAGAATTTTTGGAGAGACTCTGAGATTGATTTTTCTGTTCTTATAGTCACTCTGCCACTATCTCCATTTTCTTAGAAAAGAGAAAGTATGCACAAAACCAGATTTAGTTCTTAGGGAAAAAAACCCTCGTGGAGATTAATCTGGTTTTATACATATATTTTCTTCTTTAATATTTCAAGAAGTGGAGATTGAGATAGGATGGGAAAAGTACAGGCTTACTTGGGTTTTAAGGACTTTGCTTCAAATTCCTGAGGTACAGACACTTTTTTGCTATTGGAGTCCTTGAAACATTCTAGTATCATTATAATAAATCTTCTTTTGCATTTGATGTTTCTTAATTAAAAAGGTCTAGTGAAAGTTTCCTGCACCTACTATCTTATTCCATAGACTCATACTTTGTTTTAAATAAATTTTTTCTCTTAGAACAGTTTTGGATTTACAAAAATGTGGCTAAAATAGTTCATATATTGAGCACTTAATTTCCCCCTTTGTTAATATCTTACACTACTATGGTACATTTGTCACACCTAATGAGTTATTATTGGTATATTATTATAGCCAATAGTCCAGTCAAATTTCCTTAGTTTTTACCTAACATTTTTCTTTGGTTCCAGAATCACATCTAGGATTCATTACACTTAGTCATCCTGTCTTCTTATGCTCCTCATGACTGACAATTTATCAGAGTTTCCTTATCTTTGATAGTTTTGAGGAGTACAGCCAGTTGTTTTATAAAACGTCTCTGAAGTTGGGACTGCTTAATGTTTTCCTCCTAGATAGATTGGGGGTTTGGAATTTTGGGAAGACCACATTAACTGCTATTGCCACATCATATCAAATTACTACTATCAACATAACTTAGTACTGGTGATGACACCAGCTTGTTTTAGGTGTAATTTGCTCAATGGTTCATTTGCATTTCATTTTCAGGAATGAGGAATTTATGACAAAAAAATAACAAAAAATCTCTTTAGTGTCTCTCAGACTACTATATTTTAAACATATTCTCATAACAAGGACTAACTTTTGTTCTATGAAAATCATCAAGTATTTTACCTCTCTACATAAATAAACAGCCATGCTTACTTCACAGATAAAGGGGTCTGGCAGGGTCAGTCTTCTTCCTTTGAAATTTCCTTCCCCCTACCAGCTCATTTCTACCTTATATCTTTAACTTATATGATTGCTCTGAATTTTCTAATTTTTTGTTTGCCACTTACCTACCAAATGCCTTTTCTAATAGCTCTAGTCATCACTAAACACTTTTATTTTTTTATTAGTCAGCTAAACTATATGATAACATTACTTATTATAAAATCACTAATGCTCTCCATATATCTTGCTTAAACAACTTAGAAGTAACTTTATTTCTATGTGTATTTATATTAGATTCTCCAAAGAAACCATCATTTCCTTCAGAAAAATGCTTCAGTCATGTAAAAACAACAACAACAACAACAACAACAACTATTGTGTGAAGTGAAAAGAACAAGATGAGAAATTATGACTAAAGTGTTGCATCTTCATTCATTCTTTCACAGAAATATTTGTTGAGTGCCTACTATTGTGCCACTCATTGGTCACTCACTGGTGATATCAAAATTAAACATAAAACATACAAGATGGAATCTTTGTCATCAAAGGGCATACATACAGGCATACATACATATATAAAATAAATATCAGACTGCAATAAAAAGAATAAACAGTAGAGGGTATACTAATAAATCTTTATATATCCAGATATACTTGTCTCCCTTTTTCCTTGACTCTGGTAGTCTCCTATTTCCCACTGGTCATGAAAAGTTAAATTCCCTGCTCTTCGGGCATATATCATTGAGCCTTTATATTGTTGGCCAAGAAAGTACAGCTCATCCCAGTACTGTGGCACTTAACCTATATATACAAATGAGTGGAGGTATAGGACATTTGGAGATTCCTATCAGTGCAAGGGGGTCAAGAAACACGGCAGTGGTATGGCGTAGTCCAGGAGATAGGCGGCATCTCCAGAACAAAGGAACTAAGGGAATCAGAGGAGACATACAAGGCTCATGTTCAATATAGAAGGGTTTCTATAGAGCTGCCATTTAAGTTAAAGTCTCACTAAATTGAGAGAGCAAGTCATTCAAAAAACCAAGCAAAGAGTATTCCAGATGGAGGAAGCCACAAAGGCAAAAGAAAGTTTGAGGAACCACAAAAAACTTAATGCAGCTGAGTGAAGTGACTGAGGAGGTAGTGATAGGAGATGAGGTTGGAGATATAGCCAGAAGAAAGATGCATAGAACCTCTTAAGCTATTTTTTTTAAAATGATGGGTGAGGTTGGAAGTATTTCAAAATGTTCAAATTTCACATTTGGGAATGACAAACTATGATTTGAATTTTAAAAGGATGACTGATAGCTGTGTGGAGAATAGATGCTAAAGGGAAGAGGTGGGAACCCAGGGACCTAACACACTACTAGAGTAGATTAATCATGATGGATATTTGAACCAGAGGTACAAGTGGTTGGAGATCCTGACTGGTCAGATTTGGGCAATAGGTTAAAGGCAGAGCCCACAGGATTTGCTGGTACATTGGAGAGAAATTGTGAAATTGAGGATGGCTATGATATTGGCTTGAACATCTGGGAAATTTGAGTTGATATTTATTGGCATGGGGAAGACTGTGGGAAGCACTGGGGGAGAAATGAGAGTTCTATTTTGGGCATGTTGAGTTGAGATGAATTTAATATGTTGAATAGACCTGAGGATATGCAGCTGAGTATTTGAATTTAAAGTCAAAGGGAGAAGTTAGGAATGAAGATAAAATGGAGTTTTTTGCTGTATGTGGTATCTAAAGCCAATTGGATTGGATAAGATCTTTTAGGGAACGAATGCAAATAGATGAGCACTGAACCATGTGCACTGAAGCACTGTGAGGATGGGAACAGGGCCAGCCTCATGGGTGCACAACCTGTGTGGTCACTCAGGACACCATGTTTTGTTCTCACTGTCTTAAAATTGTTAATATACTTTAAACAAGGGTCCACCATTTCCATTTTGTTTTGTGCCCTACAAATTATGTGGCAGGTCCTGGTTGGGAATGAGAGGATTCAGTAAGGACTAAAGCAAGTGAAGTCGACTGAGAACCAAGCAAGTATGACAAGTAGTGGTGTCATAAAAAACAAGTAAAGAAATCATATGCAGATGAGTAGAGTGATTGCAAATCTGTTGCAAGGCCAAGTTATCTTGGGCCTGAACAATGATCACTGGATTTAGCAACTTGGATGTGATTGTTGCTCAGATCAACCTACATTGTAGATAGGAAGAGAGTAAGAACAAACACTGAGCATAAACAACTCTGGCAAATACCTTCCCTGTGAGTGAGAAAGCTTCAAACTGAACAGGAGCCTAGATAGAGAAGGGGTCAAGTAAAGGCCTTTCTAAAATGGAGATATGGCAGATTTTTCCTTTGGCAATGACCCACTAAACAAGGGGAGGAAATGATGAGGTAGGAGTAAAAATAATTTTAGGAGCAAAATTCTTGAGGAGAAGAGGGGAATAGAATCCAGTGCAAAGTGGAGGGTTTATTCTAGGAGCATATGGAAGTATAATTGGAAGGGACAGATACCTGTGCCTGGTGTATTTTGGAGAAAAATCCATTCTGAATGCTTCTGTAGAAGAGTCAGCCTTCAGCTGAGAATAGAAAGGAGAAAGCGGATGTAGAGGTTTGAGGAAAGAGAAGAGAGTGTCAAACCATCCTCTGTGAAGGGGCTGGAACTGACAGGCAGCACCAAGGTTGCTAAAGGGCTATGTGAAAATCCTGTCTGATGGCACAATACGCTCAACTGTTGATGTTGGGTAACTCTGGTGATTCTTTTTTTTTTTTTTTATGTTTTCTGATTTCCTAATAGGCATATATGTCTTCCATAATTAGCCTTTTAAAACTGTGTGGAGAAGTGAAAAGCAGGACTTATAATGTACAAGAGAAGTGTTTATAATTTATGACAGGTGAATGGGGAATCAGAAAGAGAACACAGATACCATTTTGGTTGCCTTGAAAAGCAATCCCCACACAACAAATGAAGAGCAGCAGTCCAGTTTTTTGCAGAAATAAGGAATAAGACAAAATATCTTTGGCGCTTTTTCAGGATTTTGGATTTATTCTATTTCTAGGCTTGAGCCACCTGTTGTGTTTCCTACTTAAGTTTGGTTAGACTAATGGTTCCGATCGTCCCAGGGTCTGGCACCAGGATGGCTGCCATCTTTGATTTCCCAGCAGCAGTGTGCCACTCATCCCATGTCTGGGTCTACAGGGGTATTATAGAGAGAGGCTGAGGGGCGCCTGGGTGGCTCAGTCGTTTAAGCGTCCAACTTTGGTTCAGGTCACGATCTCACTGTTCATGGGTTCGAGCCCTCCATTGGGCTCCATGCTGACAGCTCAGAGCCTGGAGCCTGCTTCAGATTCTGTGTCTCCCTCTCTCTCTCTGCCTCTCCCCTACTCATGCTCTCTCTCTGTCTCAAAAATAAAAACATTATAAAAAAACATAGAGAGAGGCTGAGTGAGGCTCCACCAGAGACTAGCTAGACATCTCTTAGACCAGAAATAATTTAAAATTTCCTTCTTATAAGGGTTAAAAGTAAATGTCCTTTAGAAGTTGAAGTTCTTCAAAAAAAATTAACCATAGAACTTTTCTATGACCCAGCAATAGCACTGCTAGGAATTTACCCAAGGAATATGAGTGCTGATGCATAGGGACACATGTACCCCAATGTTCATAGTGGCACTTTCAACAATAGCCAAATCATGGAAAGAGCCTAAATGTCCATCACCTGATGAATGGGTCAAGAAGATGTGGTATATATATACAATGGAGTATTACATGGCAATGAGAAAGAACGAAATCTGGCCATTTGTAGCAATGTGGATGGAACTCGAGGGTGTTATGTTAAGTGAAATTAGGCAGAGAAGGGCAGACACCAGATGTTTTCACTTATATGTGGAACAGGAGAAACTTAACAGAGGATAATAGGGGAGGGGAAGGTGAAAGATAGTTAAGGAAAGGGAGGGAGACAAACTATAAGAGACTCTATTTAAGAGTCAGTATTTAACAAACTGAGGGTTGATGGGTGTGGGGGAGAGGGGGGAATGGGTGATGGGCATGGAGGAGGGCACTTGTGGGGATGAGCACTGGGTGTTATATGAAAACCAACTTGCAAATAAACTATATTAAAAAAAAGAGAAGTTGAGGTCCTCGATGTCTGCTTTCAGAGTGTCCTCAGTCGCTCACTATTTGTCTTGTTACCAGCCATTGCTGCAATTTTTTAAAATTTCAAATCAAGGTCAATGTTCCAAAAAGGCATTTCAGAGATAATACATAGTTAGGAAGGGGTTGTTACTAATTCCAAAACATTTTCACCCTGTTAGACCTTGTGTTATTAGCTCATATGTGCTTTTATTTTGACCCATGATAGATGGGATGATGAGTGGGGAGTTTCAGGGCAACATTTTAAACTAAGGTCCTCTGAGCAATTTACCCGCATCTTTCTGTTGAAATCTTTATTGGGATCATAAATCTCAGTTCTCAGAACAAGATGTGAGAATTAGATCCTGTGATTGCTAAAACACCCCATGGAGCTCAGCTGTGTGGGCGCAGAGGCGGTAACTCTGCATGGGGTTGTGAGGTAGGGTGTGTGTTTGGAACCCTGGTGAACTGAAGACCGCAAAGCCAAGGGAAGCTGTGGAAGCCAAGTCCAGAGTTTAACATTAGGGAAAAGGGGTGAGTATTTCTCTTGCGGCAGAAATAATGTTGAACTAAACAATATGCATTTGGATTATGCTACTCTTCACGGATTGCACCAACGCGTTTATGATTAAGTTCCTTCATAATAAATTTCTTACAAAAGAAACCTGTTTGAGAAATTTATCTATTATTTGTGTTCATGCCTGAAAGTAAATTCTCACAAGGACAGGACAGTTACCTAATATTACTTTATGTTTTCTGCTATTGAGAGCAAAGACAAATTGATGAAGATTACTATGTGAGTGCTGGGTCTAATTTGAAATATATAGCAAATTAAACATGGGTTATGTTAATGGATCTACAAATCAAATGAAGGAAATTATGTGCAGCTAGGCAGTTCTTTTCCTGAAGAAATATCTGTGACTTCTTACATTAGATGGACTGAGATGGGAAGTAAGAGTGGGTGAAAAGCTCAAGATATGTTTAGAAGCAGACATGTAGGAGCTTATGAAGAAAGGTGAAAGGATAACATGATCAGTAACTGGAAGTTGATGAGCCAAAGACAGGGAGTTTTCCTGAAGGAACCTGAATCCTCATTGCCTGGAAGTGTTGGCAGTCAGGCAAGCTTAAATTGGTGGCTTTGAGAAAAAAACAGCTAAGTCTCATTTATCACATTTGTGTAATGAAAAAACACCTACATTATGAGTTGGTGGGATTTATATGAGAAGATATTATACATACACCCACACATCCTGGATGTAGCACAAGTTCAAAACCCTGCAGTTTGTGATTAGGGTCCCGAGAGATGTCATCTATGGCAAAAGAGTCATCAAAGCTAGCCTTTTAGTTGGCTTCAGGGACAAGATAGGGGTCCAAATACTTGCAGCATCTGTGAACCTGCCCTCTCTCTCTCTTTTTTTTTTATAAAACTGAAACTCAGTTATGATTGAAGGACCTTCTCTTCAGACCTCCATTCCTAGGTGCTTTGGGACACCTACAGATTTTTTCCGACAGTGATAAAATAAAAGAATGCAGTTACCTCTTTCTCATAGCTGGCACAGAAAACTGACCTCAGGCTTTTTTTGGTGGTGGTGGTGGTGGTGGTGGTCCTCATCTGAGGATGAGACTATGTCAGGCATGGAAGACTCTGCCAGTTGGCTGGAGGGTAAATGCAGGCCCTGCATGGCTGGTCAGGGACTCAGTCGCTGGCTCAACTCCAGCCATCCAGGGGTCTGGCGGTAGAGGAGGATCACAGGGCGATCTGATAGAGAATTGCCAAAGGAGAGGATCAAGTCAACCTCCTCAGACTCATGACAGTCTCCTAAAGCATTAACGACCTTTTTCTTAATACTTAGATGGGGAAAATTTTAGTTCATTGACCTTACAAATAATTACGATTCTTTGGAAAGCTTTTGTTCACGGAAACTGGGCAGCACCTCCAAACATTTTAATGATGTTTATTATCTTAATAGCACCTGTCCTTTACCCTGCCTGCATACTCCAAAAAAAAAAAAAGTTCACTAAAAGAGAGCATGATTCATTTTATATCTTCATGTTTTCTTATGACCACAGCTGTGGCCACTTCAGTCCAGCAAAGTATTTCTTTGGCGAGTGATTTAGGGAGGGGTGGAAAGTGAAATGGAAGCAGTCTCTGGAAAATCTTTAACACCAGGGCGTTTTCTCTCCCTATTTGACTCCGAGGAATTCCCACTCATGGAATCTGGCCTATCATAAAGACCTTCTCTTTTCTGTATTTGATTCAACTTAATAAATTATGTCAACCAACTATGGCGAGCATTGTGTGTTCTTCACGCTACAGAACAATAGCCCTCCTAGTTAGACCTCTGGAAGGGTAGGAATCTATCAGTTCCAGTTCCCTCCTGCTGGGCACAGTCTTCTGTGTCAGCTGGATCCGCTTGTTCATAGCTCCTCCCCTAGAACAAGTTCTTCTTTTTTTCTGGCACCTCCGATGTCCTGACACTCATCCCTCCTCTAACTGCCTCTGTTGACCTTAATTCTGAAATAACATCTCTTTAAGATACAGAAAATGACTCTGGTCATCAAAAAGGCAAATCCTCAATGAGAATAATTTGTCTTTCAAAAAATCATGCCCAAATCAGCCAGATTTAGAAAATGCAGAAGCTCTTCCACCCTTTTTAAAAGTAGGCTTTAGGAAATAAATTTGTGCCGTGAAAGAAACGGCAACTGGTGCATGAGATGGTATGAGAATGAAAAGTATTTCCTTTATTTTTATCAACAATAGTTGGTGTGCCTGTGCCAACCATATCACAAATCATCAAATTTGATACCATCATAGCTGATATTTCATGTATCTGAATCTTTCCTAAATAATCACACTGTTTCCAAAGGTCACAATGCTTTCTTTCTAAACCAAATCTCTCCTGGAGTCTGTCTCCACACAAAGGTTCTCTTACCAATTTTCTTCTTCTTCTTTTTAAAATTTTTTAAATGTTTTTTATTTATTCTTGAGAGACAGAGAGAGACAGTGAGAGCAGGGGAGACTCAGAGAGAGAGAGGGAGGTACAGAATCTGAAGAAGGGTCCAGGCTCTGAGCTAGCTGTCAGCACAGAGCCTGTCATGGGGCTCTAACCGACAAACCTCAAGATCATGACCTGAGCTGAAGCCAGATGCTCAACCAACTGAGCCACCCAGTTGCCCCACCAATTTTCTTCTTCTAATAACTTTGTGCTTAGTTTGGCTCCCTGCTAAGTACACCCACCATTATCTCCAACCTTGTACTTGACAACCACTCAATCATGGTCATTGGAATTTTACTTCATTTCATGTCTACCATTTTGTTTTTCTTCTAACTGCCATCATCCTGGCTCAAATATACAGGTGGTCCCTGATGTGAATGCAAATTAGAGACCATAAACATGACAACCAAACAAAAACCATGCAAACCAACCTTAATAATCAAAGGAGGGGTGAGGATTACAATTGTTCTGGGACCTTTAAAATTTTTTTGTCAACGCATTAAAAACTCTTTTGCTGTAGGTTATAAACCTATAGGGTAATTTGTAGATAGTAAAACTAATATTTATTTAGTACTCTGTAATTTAGTTATGTTTTATTTTAGGACATTGTAATTTAAAACATTAGAAACACTTAGCAGTAAAGTGTTTGTTTTTTCTGTGTATAAGTCATACCGAGTAGTTTGAGCAGGGCTCACCCTCTGGTTCTCATTGTATTGCATACAGTATGGAGTGAGCATCTCCAGTAGGTCTTGGCAAACTGTCATACTCCTTTCTAAATTTGGATCAGATTCTGACTAGCCACTGTGTCTTCAAAGTCAGGGAATGCCTCTGAGAGTTTCTTTAATGCAAGGATTTTTTTTGTATAGGTGTGTTTTTTTCTCCAATGTGCTTTCTTCTGGGATATCTTCATCCTTTTCATTTTCTTCATTTGTGTCACTAAGTTTGCCTTCACTGAATTCTTCTGGATGTGCATCTGAGTCTTACACACAGTGACAATTGTCAACAATTTCTTCCATAGCTCCATTTACGTTCAATTTGAATTTCACTTGAAGCTTTACCAATTTTTGTATCTTTGCTGCACTTCTCTTAGCCAATTTCCTTTTTAGCTATCCATCTTTTCAAACATTATGCGGGTTTATTTCTGGAAGACAAGGAGGCGACGTAACTGCCTGCTTTGCTCTGTGTGTGTGAACTTAGTAATAGATATGTGGTGGCCTGTCATGGATAGACTTGCAAGAAGTGATGTGATTGGTCACTGATCATGTGTGCATTTGTATTTATGCAGTGATTTTCACATTGAAGATGCAGAAAAGAAGTTCCTACTTTATGCAATTACTCAGCGTGGTAACTAAAATCTGAACTGTCTTGTTGGGATACATTGAACTAAACTGGTAGCTGAAGTCTGCCTATTATTGGGACTGTGCAAAGCAAGGGTGCCCTGATAATACTATGACAATTTTATTCCTTTGTTTTCTATCTTTAGTGTTTCTGATACACCTGCCTTTCACCTGGCCAGAGTTTTCTCTAGGATAGCAACTGCTGTATTCATCATATGGCTACTCAGGGATCTAATAGAATCTTACATGTACTTTTTACATCAACATAGGTTCTGCATAATTATAACCATCTCCCTGGTTGGCCTAAGCCCCTGTACTTACATTATGAGGTTGCATCACTTTTCTGCTCCCAGGGTAACAGGTGTTCCTCAAGCCTGCTGAAGGATTACAGAATTGAGGCTGCTTTGTGGCTGTCATTCCTGATTGGATGGATGTCATTCCTTCTATAGGAAGTGAGTTAGAGGACTCTTTGTTAAACCTGGATTTTCTGGTGGTCTTGTTTGAGTGATATCTCTGGTAAGGCAGATCCTAAGAGTTGTCCCTTTGGTTTTTGAACCTTCTGTACAAGACTTGGTCTCCAAATACCCCTGAGACCGTAAGGGTGATTGTTGAGCTCCCAAGTGACAAACACACGGTTCAACTTCTCAAACTTGTTGCCTTGTAGTCAACAGCAACAGAGACACTCCATGATGGTTTGAGAGGGCATCTCCCAAACCAGAGTCTGGGAAGAGTAATTTTGCCCCAGTTATTACTTCAGCTTCCCCCTCTCCTATATACTGTTGTAGTGAGATACTAAAGCCTCCTTTTTCACAGTCTCCTATCCTCAGGGATAGGAGAGTATCCTTGAATTTTTCTGTGTATACACCGTAAGACATCCTCTGAAAATAAGACATGAAGAGGAAGAAGCTTTTTGTCTTCTTATTCTGAACTCCCAAAGAAACACTTGTAGAGCCAGACTGGAAAGACCTTTGTGACTCATTATATAGAGTATAATGGAAGTGATGCCACATGCCTTTGGGGGCTAGATAATAAGAACACCTTGCACTGTGCCTTGTCTTCTTATGACACTTATTCTTAGAACCCAGTTGCTATGTATGCTGTGAGGAAGCCTAAATTAGCCCAAAGGCAGAGGCTGTGCATAAGTAACTTGGCCAGTAGCCCAGCCAATAAGCAGTGTCAGCTACTAGACATTTGGGTGAAGATGTATCCAGGTGATTCCCATCCTCAGCTGTTAACTTATTCCAGTCTTTGAATCTTCCCAGCTGATGTTCCAGACAAGGCATAGCAGACATGAACAGTCTTCTCTGTGTCTGGACTAAATTACTGACCCACAAAATCTGTGAAAAGAGCTATTATTTTAAATACAATTATATGCCACTAAGTCTGGGGTGGTTGCACTAGTAACCAGAACAGAAATGCTGGACTCAGTTCAACTCTTTAAATTATCTGAGTGGGCAGGTAGCTGGTTTTGTCCCTTCTTAGCTATACTCTCTAACATTTCCACATTGTACATGGGTAATGAGTACAGTCAGTAGGGACATGATGAAGTGACTGATTAGATGTGGCTGAGAAAGGGAAGGGTCTGGGATCCTGCCCAGGTTTCATGTCCTTGGATGCTGGCAAGAAGAGGCTGTTACGTATTGTTTCCCTTACCTCATCTATATAAAGGACACTGGTAGGACATTATTTCTTGCTAAAGAACTTCTTTAGAAAGAGCTCCCAAACTGTAATGAAATGTGATCTGATCATTTTCCACCCTCCCCAAATACTGCCAAGATTTAGAAGTCTCCTTATCCCTTGCAGCAAAATGGTTAACCAGAGGAGAGGCCCATCCAAATTCTATATACCCCACTCAATGGTCCAACTGTGGACCGCCTTTCATTTTCCCTATTTCATCTCCTGATTTTGTGGTTGAATTGATACATATGAAGATTTAGAATCTTTGTGACAAAAATCAAATGAGTCAGCCAGATAACTATGGCCCTCAGCAGGTAATAAACAAAGACACCTGACTAACAAATAAGGATCAGTTTGACTACCAGTTCACCAAAGTCCAAACATTAGCATCCAGAAATAATCCAGTTGCTGGTATAAGTGCATGTGCCAAGAGTTGCTGATTTCAACTAACTGCATTCAGTAAATCATTGCAGCTAGAGGGCTAGGTGATTTTTTAATGATAATATATTCTATATATCTTTTATTCTTTTCTTTATTTATAGTTTATTGTCAAGTTGGTTTCCATATAACACCCAGTGCTCTTCCCCACGAGTGCCTCCTCCATGACCATTATCCCCCTTCCCCATTCCCCTTCCCCCTTCAGCAGTCAGTTTGTTTTCAGATTTCAAGAGTCTCTCATGATTTGCCTCCCTCCTTAGGGAGGGCTAGGTGATTCTAAGTACTTCATTTATCCTTAGTGAGTGAATATAGTCTTGGGGGGGGGGAAGCATTTTTAATCTCTGGGGGGAAAAGGCATTTTTCATCTCTGAAATGGATTAAGAGGAGACCCCCCCAAGCATCAGCAGAAAACGAATTCCATGGGCAAGTCTCTCAACCATTAGCACTTTAAAATTATATTCTGATGGTACAGTTTAGAGAAAAGAAAGAAGTAAGGTTTTACCTATATGATACATTAGAGGCCTAATGGTTTCTTTCCATATTCTTGTAACCTTAAGAGAGATCGTTTCTGACAAGTCTAATAGTTCTATCTTGACCATTTGGGTATAAAATAGGTGGAGATTGAAGGAAGGAATGACAAGGCCCTTGGAGGGAAAAAAATGAAAATAACCAAAATTACATCTTTGTTACATGAGTGGCCAAAACCAGAAAGCTGCATACAAGTTTTTTTGTCTTGGCAGAAAGAATTGCCCTTACACCATTGAATGTCATTGCAATCATATGGTATCAATAACAAATGAATTGTGGCCAGAATGTCTAAGGTTTGTTCTTACAGACATTAGATCTGAATTCTCCTCGCAAATCTCAAAAGCATGTTCATTCTGAACTCTGGCCAGTTTTTTGACCTTTCTGCTGACCTGAAAGGGTTATACAGCAAGGGTAAGACACAAACTAGTGCTTGGAACATCCCTCAGAGTGGCCAAAATATTTTCTTTATGACTGTGAAGCAATTTCCAAATCACATTGTTTTCTGTTGCAGAGCTTTCTGGAGTTCTACCATATATCCCAGGATAACAGTTTTCAATTTCTGTCTCAAGATTTGGCTTGTGCCCTTTCAAGATAGCCTAAATGCTCTACCAACTGATAGCATTATGCTGGGCCTAGTGAATTAGATTTTGTTCCAGAGGCTAGACATGGGAGCCTATGTCTATTACTTACAGCATTTTTATTGGTCTTGTGGGTGACATGGTCAAGACATGAAAGCTTTCATCAAGGTGGTAGGAATGGAGGAAAGAAACTAAGGTGAGAGCTTAATAACATTCTGAATGTGGGCTGAAGGGGAAAAGAAAACAAAGTTGACTAAGTCTTACGGGTAACTGGGCTAGTAATAATGTACATTAGGTAACCCAGATAATTTAGTTTTGGATAGCCTCTTGCCAAACTAAAAAATAATGTATTATTAATATTTTTAATAAATTTTATTAATAATAAATATTATTAACCTGTATTGGTCAGGTCTTAGATTTATTTTAAAAACATCCTTCATACAGCAAAACTGTTGTCAAATAATGTTGTAATTTAAACACCTCCTCCAAAAATAGAGGCATTATATTGTACAAAGTGTGACATTCTAGAGGTATTTCCTGCTGGATCTGAAAACCAAAGCAACTCAAAATTAGGTCACTCACCAAGTGTTCTAAAACTCAGAGCCAATGAAAGTGTCTACACTTCCAGCTTTTGTAAAGGCCCTTTTGCTTACTTAGCAACCTCTAGTGCAGGAAATTCTCCTGTTACGACCAAAGACAAACCACTTCTTATTTATATTTTAAAATACTGTATTAAAGTGAGACTAAACATTTTTAAACTTACATTGATTTAAAACATTGATTAAAAGCCTGCTTTGAACATCATACTTACTGGTGAATTACTAAAGGAATTCCCATTAGGAAGAGGAAAAAGTATGACTATGTTCACTGATATTCAATATTGTTCTGATTTTATTCCCAATGTAATATGACAAGAAAAATAAGGTTTATATTATAATTAAACCTAGGGGTGCCTAGGGGGCTCAGTTGGTTAAGTGTCCAACTCTTGGTTTTGAATCAGGTCATGATCTCATAGTTTGTGGGATCAAGCCCTGAGTTAGGTGCCGCACTGACTGAGTGGAGTCCGCTTGGGATTCTCTCTATCCCTTTCTCTCTGCCCTTCCCTGCTCGCTCTCTCTCTCTCTCTCTCTCTCTCCCCCTTATTCTCTCTCTCTTTCTGTCTCTCAAATAAATACATAATCTTAAAAAAAATTAAACATAAATTACTTGCCACTGATATGATTTCCAGAATGTGAAAAAAGCAATGTTAAGGGAATGGACAAAAGATAACACAAAACTCAGTTCTCAGACTTCTGGGAAGATAGAAGGGGATCCTAAGTTCACCTCATCCCATGGACACACCTAGATAACAGCCCCGGCAGTGCAATTAACCCAGAAAGCAACCCAAAGGCTGGCAGAACAGACTTTCTCCCATCAGTCATAGTGGAACCACATGAAAAAGAGTAGGTGGGTGGAGACCCAGTTGGGAATCAAATTCCTGGACAGACTAACCACAAATGGAAGAGACATCACAAACATGGAGAAGGAAGAGGAGCAGACTTCACCCCAGGCACTCGAGGTGTGGGGCACCTACACTGAGAAGATGAGCTCCATACATTTGGCTTTGGAAAGCACTGGCACTTAACATCATGAGTTTTCCTAGTCATCAGGGCTTAACTTCAGATATTTTAAATATCAGCAGGCTTAGCTCTGGAAGTGCTAGAGGGTGACAGGAAACTGAATCTCCACCCTTAAAGAGCCAGTATAACAAACAACCCTACCAAGATACAGCAGAAAAGCAGACATATGAAAAGTGTCTGGGGTATACATGAACAAGATCTACTTATTAATCTCAGAACATTCACTTGATGGGCAGGGATATCTAGGAGAATTCTCCAACAACAAAAGAGAAGGTGGGTGCCATTTTTCCTCCCTTACCCTCTACCCCTAGCCTAGATAGCTGGATACTTGTGGGAACCAGCAGTAATACTCCCCACCCATCTTGCTAACACTGTATACCCTGCCCTGGCATTCTCCTGAAGATCTATCCTATCAAACCTGCCCCACTCAGAAGGCATCCCTCCAAAGTGCCCCTTCCCTGGGGAAAGGAGCAGATAACTACACACAACAGTGCCATTGCAGTTGCAGCAGACTGAGGATAGGCATCTGGTCTGACTGTCAGCCCCACCACCAATAAAAACTGCGCAAGGGGGTAGCACAGGGAAAGAGCCCTGAAGTTTGGGGTGACTGCAGCCCCAGTGGTCAAACAGTGGGCAGAAATCTTGTCTAACTGCTGGCCCTGCTCACCAAAAAAAGCCTCTTAGGGAACAAGACACCCTACAGGTCGATTATACCGCAGCCTCAAAAAACAGACTGAGGGCAGGCATCTCACTTGACTGCAGGCCTTTCCCACTAATGAAAGTTTCTCAGGGGACAACAGAGGGAGAGTGCCCTGCAGTTAATTTTTAACCTGTGATTGCGGTTGGCAGGTGGTCCGAGGGCAGGCATCTGGTCTGACTGCTAACACCACACAACTACAAACCCATGGCATTCCAAGACTGGTACCTTAACAGCACAGGGATCAAACTTGCCCAGTGTGCCTACTACAGGAAAAATGAGCCATTGTAACAGATTGGACTGAAGATAGGAGACACCTCTCAAGCACCTGGTTCTGGTGAACAGGGGACATTGTGCTACAGGGCACATAGAAACGTTTCTTTCTTTCTTTCTTTCTTTTTTTTTTTTAAATATTTTATTGTTTTTATTTTTTAAAGGTTATTTATTTTGAGAGAGAAACAGAGGGAGAGAGAGAGAATGAATGGGGGTAGGGGCAGAGAGAGAGAGAGAGAGAGAGAGAGAATCCTAAGCAGACTGTGCTATCAAAAAAGAGCATGATGTAGGGCTTGATTTAATAAACTGTGAGATCATTACCTGAGCCAAAAACAAGAGTAGGATGTGGGGCACCTGGGTAGCTCAGTCAGTTAAGCGTCCGACTTTGGCTCAGGTCATGATCTCACGGTTCGTGGGTTCAAGTCCTGCGTCGGGCTCTGTGCTGACAGCTCAGAGCCTGGAGTCTGTCTTCAGATTCTGTGTCTCCCTCTCTCTCTGACCCTCCCCTGCTCATGCTGTCTCTCTCTCTCTCTCTCTCTCTCTCTCTCTCTCTCTCAAAAATAAATAAAACATTAAAAATAAAAGAGTAGGATGCTTAATGGATTGAGCCACATAGGTGCCACCAGAAATTTTTCTTTATAAGGCCACTACTTTGAAGATCAGGAGACATAGCTGACTTTCCTAACATGTGGAAACAAACACAGAGAGTTAAACAAAATTAAGAGATAGAGGGATAGTCACCAGATGAAAGAAAAAAACAAAACCACAGCAGAAGAGCTAAATGAAATGGAGATAGCAAGATTCCTGATAAAGAATTCAAAGTAGTGGCCATAAAAATACTCACTGGACTTGAAAAGAATGGAGGATCTCAGGGTCACCTTCACAAGAGAGACAGAAAATATTAAAAAAGAACCAATCAGAGATGAAGAACTCAGTAACTGAAATTAAAAATTCATTTAAGGGAATCAACATCAAATTAGAGGAGGGAGAATGGATCAATGAGCTAGAAGACACTAATGGAAAGCAACCAAGTTCTACAGCAAAAAGATAAAAAGAATAATAAAAAATGGTAACAGGTTAAGGAATTCAGCAACATCTCAAGTGTAATGACGTTTGGATTATAGGGATCCCAGAATGAGAAGAGAGAGAGAAGGGGGCAGAACATTTATTTCAAAAAACAGTAGTTGAAGATTTTCCAAATCTGGGAATAGAAGCAGACATCTAGATCCAGAAAGGATAGAGAATCTCCAACAAAATCAACCCAGCGAGGTCTGCACTAAGACAAATAATAAAATGGCAGAAAAGTGGTCATAAAAGGAGAATTTTAAAGGCATCAAGAGAAAAGAAAACAGTTACATACAAGGGAAACCCTTGTGTGTAAAATCAGCTATCAGTTGATTTTTTAGCAGAAACTTTGCATACCAGAAGCAAATGGAATAATATGTTCAAAGTACTGAAAGGAAAAAAAAAATCCTGCAACCTTCTTGGTTGCTTTATCCAGCAAGATTATCATTCAGAATAGAATTAGAGATACAGGTGCCTGGGTGGCTCAGTTGGTTGAGCATCTACTTTAACTCAGGTCATGATCTCACACTCGTGAGTTTAAGCCCCACATCGGGCTCTGTGTTGACAGCTCAGAGGCTGGAGCCTGCTTTGGATTGTGTGTGTGTGTGTGTGTGTGTGTGTGTGTGTGTGCCCTTCCCCAACTCGCACTCTCTCTCTCTCTCTCTCAGAAATAAATAAACACAAACACACACACACACAAAAGAATTAGAGATGGAGTTTCCCAGACAAACAAAAGTTAAAGGAGTTCATCACCACTAAACCAGCCTTATGAGAAATGTTAAAGAGAATTCTCTGAGTAGAAAGAAAGGCCATAATCAGGGGTAGGAAAATTAAGAAAGAAAAAACTTCACAGGTAAATGCAAACATAATAAAAGTGGGAGATTAAATCAGTATGGTTGTTAAAGCACAAAGGAGTAGAACCAATTATATCTATAAAAACCAGTTAAGTGACTCACAAAATAAAAGGACGTAAAGTATGACATCATATACACACAAAAAATTGTGGAGGAGTAAAAATTTAGTGCTTTTAGAATGAGTTTAAACTTAATTGCTCATCAACTTACTATAGACTGCTATACGCATATGATGTTATATATAAATCTAATAATAACCACAAATCAAAAATCTGTAATACATAAAAAACATTTACAAAAGAGAAAAGAATCCAAACATATCACCTTTAGTTTTCCTTTGTTTTGCTTCTTTTCTTTAACACAAGAGGTTTGGCAAGTTGATACTCAATGAGGAAATATCACTCATAATGTAAGTGGTAATATAGTTGGCACAACATTTTGGAAGAACGTTTGGCAGTATCTACACTTTAAAATGTTCTTAGTTTTTAACCTAGCAATTCCACTTTTGGTAATGTTTTCCTACAAAATAGACACGGAAAAATACAAAGATATATGGAAAGATGTTGCATAATCACAAAAATTGGAAACTAACTTGCATATGTTATAATGCATGTCAGTTAGAAGTGGCAGGAAAACAAATGTAGCTCAAGGAAGAAGGATATCCGTTTCTTGCTCATGTGAAAGCTCACTTAGACAGCCCAGGGTAAGTCTAACCCTTGATTATATCAGGGCCCATATTCCTTATATCTTGCGGCTCCGTGTGTAGGCCTCAACTCAAGATACTAGACGGCAATCTGAGATTATAGGCAGCAGGATGGAGGAAGGGATGTAGAAAGGCAGAGGTGTAGTCATTCTGTCTCCTAGAAAGGGTTCTAAAATCTGCTATTTGATGCTCTATGTACACTATATTGCCCAGTACTTAGTCACTTGGCTACATCTAGGTGCAAGGGAGACTGGAAAGTATAGTCTTATTCTGGGAAGTCACGTGCCTAGCTAAAAACGTGAAGGGAAAAAGGGATAATAGGGAAAAAAGACAATGGACTTAAGGGAACAACCAGCAGTCTCTGTCACACGACTGGATGACCAATAAGAGGGAAATATGATACAGAATATCATACAGTAAAATATTATACAACTATAACACAATAAGGTAATTCTATGTGGATTGACATGGGAGGTTGTTACAGAACCATGTTCTTCAATAATTTCAAAAATGCATGTGTGAGAAATGGAGCATATGTTCACCCAAAGACATGTTAAAATGTTCATTTCAGCATTATTTAAAATAACTCCCAACTGAAAATGCTGCAAATGTCCACTAACAGTAGAATGATAAGTGTGGCATACTGACCTTGTGAAATGCTATGGTGACGGGCACAAACACTGCTACTATATGCAAAAACACGGATGAGTCTTAAAAAATAATGTTAAGCAAAAGAAGCCAGGCACAGAACACATAATGTACACTCAACTTTAGATAGGTTCAAAAATCAGACAAAATTAACTTACAGGATTAGAAATCAGGATAAAGTTACCTTAAAGAGATGGCAGTGACAAGAAAGAGGCATAAGGGCGACTTTTGTGGTGCTGATAATATTCTATTTCTTGAACTGAATGCTAGTTATTGGGGGATATTCACTTTCTGAAAATTTACCTAGTTGTACAATCATTTGTGCAATTTTCAGTATACATGTAACATGTCGGTAAGATTTTTAAAAAGCATATGGATATTTGCACATGTGTAGAAAATCTAGAACAGTATAAGCCATATTAGATTAGAAACTGACAAACTTTTTCTTTAAAAAATCAGATAGTAAATATTTTAGGCCTTGCTGGCCATACAGTGTCTGTCACAACTACTTAGTTTCACTGTTGTAGTGAAAAAGGAGCCCTAGACAATACATAAATGACTAGGGATGGCTGTGTTCCCATGACATTTATTTACAAATAAAGGTGGTGACAGGCTTTAGTTTGCCAGCATCTCTACCAAACTGGCCATAGTGGCTGCCTCTAAAGCTAGAGGAGAGGAGAAGGATGCTTTTTGACTCTTTCCATGTTTCCATAATGTCTAGTATTTTATAATTAGCCTTTTATTGAAAGCATCTACTTTTATTAAAAGCTCATTCTTATAAATGTTTCTCTGAAACAAATAAAAAGAAATGGATCTAAGGGCAACCAACGGACACCTTCAGGTAGCAATACAAATCTGGTGCTAGCCAATCAGCAAAGTATTGAGCACATGATTTGTCACCTAAAATGCCCACAAGAATATAGAAAATTTTGTTGTCAATTACTGGCAGAACTAGCATCTGTTCATAATAACCAATCTACTCACCGAGATCCGTTATCTATGCTTGTGACTTTCCATTTAATCCCGGATATTAGCCATGACTCTGCTATATTGTCGACTTTCATGTTATCACAAGAAAATTATTGCTTTGACTCTGCATTTGGAACATGTGTTTTGATCAAGGTAGAAGCATGCCAGAAGCATCAATGTGCATATGCAAAGAAAAACTATGATTTACGGGCTAGAAACGTATTCACAAAAAAGCTCACATTTGCTTTTGAACTTCGTTAAGGTACGTTTCAACTATTTTGCCTTAGTAATAGGAAAACAAATGTAAGCCAGAGCCCATGGCTTCTAAGGATTTAAAATTCACTTGCAGACCCAAGATATACACAGACAATAGACAATTAACCTTAGACAGTCTGTGCCTCTTATTTTGGCCGGTATATACCGTGCTATAAAAAACAAGAAAGAAAAAATATTGTGACTCAGTGTAGAGGAGACTGACTTTTCACAGAAGCAAATGAGATTTGGGGAAAGGCAAAGGAAAGCCTGATTCTCCATGCTGGGGGGAATGGCAGGGGAAAGAGAGAATAAAGTTCCAAATGAGCATGACCTCCTCAAAGGACAGTGAAACCAGTTTGCTTTGGGGGAAAGCCAGTTTAAAGAATATAGACATTCTCCAGAGTTCAGTGAGAAGCCAGTGGGAGATTGAGCAAGGAATTAATGAGTTTTTAAGAAGATTAATTTTGAGACTATGTGTACAGCTCATGACCTTCTCCCTCACTCCCTTCCAAATATCCAGCCCAACAATTGTAAAAATTCAGGCCAGAATCTTAAGCCTGAACCAGAAGCCTAAAGGCTCCAATCAAAACGTCAGTACAAATGGCTAGCAAGGGCAGGCAGTTTACTTTCCGTGTCTGAATGACCAAGGCTTTTAGCAAAACTGTCATTGGAGACAGCAACAGTCCATGCTAATGCTGTTCTTTGCTAGTTGGCTAGATGACTTTGATGTAAGGTTTTTCATCTCTACGATTTCTACCAACATCTCTGACAACGTTTTATTCAGCCTCAAATCTTAAAAACTTCTAACAAGTCGGTCCTCTAGCAAAAGCATTTCTTAAGTAAGATGGTTTTTTTGGTTGCAGTTCATTCTTTCACCCCCATTAAATCTATACTGTGTCTAGGCTTCTGGACCTGGTGAACGTCAACACGGGGCATAGTCTTGCTGAGGCTTCTCTCCTCCTCCCCAGGAAGCTTGTTTTGTGTTTTGTTTCTCATGTTTTCAGGAATAGTTTCCCTATGAGAGTAGAAGAAGGATAACCCAGCTGTTACCTACACTGATACTCTACCCTGAACTACTTAAAATGCCTATCATTCCTAACATGTTGAATCAAGCATGTCCCAGGTCAAGACATTTTGGGGAGGAAGAAGGGAAGAACCTAAGAGAATTCTGTTTTCTCTCATTAATACAGAGTAACCTTTCTCCTTAGAAGATAGAGGTATAAATATGAGGGTAAAAAAAACCACAGAGGGAAACGGAGTCAAAGCATGGCAACAATAAACTTTAGGAAAGAGGCAGCACAGCCTCTGCAGGGGGGAATGATGTCAAAATGAAGTGCCTTGGGCAAACAGGCATGATAGGCTCAGGATGCAGGGGTGAAAAGGACTGGGTGCAGTAGCATTTCTCCCCATAGATACACTAGTTTGTCAAACCGAGGCGGGGGGGAGTTGTTTTATCTTCAAAGAGGAAGTCTTTTGGAAAGATGAGATGCTGGGAACAAGTCCAAATTGGTTTGCTCTCTTGAGAGACCGTGGCTAAACCATCTATTTCAGCCAGCTCCCAGCTTCACATGGCCACATAATTATAGCATAAGGTGATGGTTCATAGTTTTATGGGATCACAGCTCCAACCACGGCCTCACTAACCATTCAACCTCTGGAGCTCCCGCCACTTTCATGTACTTATTCTCAGCTTCTTTGAGGGCTATTGTTAACTAGAAACAACGTTTTCCCATTGAAGTTAGGATTGCTTCCATGATATATATCTTTCCATATTTTTTTGCTGTTAGGTTATCTATATATGTCTCTTATAGACAGAATATAGTATTGAGTCACATATTTTTATGCACTTTAACAATCTCTCTTTTAATTTATGTGGTTAGACCATTAACATTTAATATACTGTTAGCATTTTTGCCATTTTATTATTTATTTTCTTTGTTGCCTTTTTTAAAAAAAATATTTATTCATCTTTGAAAAAGAGAGACAGAGTGTGATTGGGAAAGGGGCAAAGAGTGGGGAGAGACACAGAATCCGAAGCAGGATCCAGGCTCTAAGCTGTCAGCACAGAGCCCAACTCAGGGCTTGAACCCACAGACTGTGAGATCATGACCTGAGCTGAAGTCGGATGCTTAACTGACTGAGCCACCCAGGTGCCCCTGTTTGTTACTTTTTTATTATATGTTTCCTCTTTTCTATTTCTTTAGGGTTATGCAAACTTTTTGGTGTTTAATTCCACCTAATGTGCATTTTACTCTGTCTCTTTGTGTATAATTTTTTATTGACTAACCTAAGGATTATAATATACCTACTTAACATTTCACAGTCTACTTAAAATCAGTATTTTATCACATCAGGTGGAAAGTAGAAACAACACAATAATAGAGGCTTCATCCTCTTCCCCTTGCATTATAGTTGTCTTGTGTATTATATCTACATAATACTGAAAACTCCAGTATGGATGGTCTCTCACGATGGTTCAACATGCAATTTTTTGACTTTATGATGGTGTGGAAACAGTATGTATTTATGAGAAACCATACTTAGAATTTTGATCTTTTCACAGCTAGAGTTATGGGGTACAATACTCTCTCATAAGGCTGAGCAGTGGCAGCAAGCCACAGCTCTCAGTCAGCCACACAATCACAAGGGTAAACAACCAAAACACTAAACAACCATTCTGTCACCACACAACCATTCAGGTTTTCACTTTCAGTATAATATTCAATAAATTGCATGAGATACCCAACACTTCATTAGAAAATAGGCTTTGTGTTCGATTGAGTTTGCCCAACGATAGGCTAAAGTAAGTGCTCTGAGTACGTGTAAAGTAGGGTAGGCTAAGTGACGATGTTTGACAGGTCAGATGTATGAAATGCATTTTTGACTTATGATATTCTCAACTTATGGGTTTATCAGGATATGGCCCCATCATAGGTTGAGAGAGATCTACATTATAATTTTTGCTCTCAACCATCAAACATACTTGAACGAACTCGAGGAGAAATCATCGATTAGAATTACCCAGATATTTGCCACTTCGGTTGCTCTTCTTTCATTCCTGAAGTTTCAAGTTTCCTTCTGATACTATTTTCCTTCTTTCTGAAGAACCTTCCTTAGTAATTCTTTTAGTGTAGGTTTGCTGGAAGTGAATTCTGTTAGTTTTCTCTCAGCAGAGAATGCCATCCTTCACTCCTGGGAGATATTTTTGCTGCATGTTCAATTCTGAATTGACAGTTCTTTTTTTTCAGCACTTGAGAATTTTTAGGTCACTTTTGTGGGCTTCCACCATCGTTTTTTGATGAGAAATCCAATTATTAAAATTACTGTTACTCTGTATATGATGCACTGTTTTTCTCTGGCTATTTTCAAGACATTTTCTTTGCCTTTAATTTACAAAAATTTAGTGATGTTGTGCCTGGGTGTGAAGTTTTTTGTTGATCTTGTCTGCACTTTCCTTGGCTTCTTGATTCTGTACATTTATGTCTTTCACTTAATATGTGGAAATTTTTCTTCAAATATATTATCTTCAGATGCTTTTTCTGTACTGCATCTTTTTCCTCCCTTTCGGTTTCTTCAGTGACATAAATGTTAGACCTTTTAGTATTATCATTCAGGTCCCTGAGGCTCTGCAAAATTTTTCTTTACAATTTTTCCCTCTTTGTTGTTCAATCTGGATAATCCCATTGTTCTGTTTTCAAGTTAATTGTCTCTTTCCTCTGTCACCTCCATTTGACTACTGAGTTCATCCAGTGAATTTCAAAATGTTTATTTTATTTTTAGTTCTAAAATTTCCATTTGGTTTTCCTTTATATCTTCCATTTATTTGCTGATGTTTTCTCTCCATTAATTCTAAGAGTATTTGCCCTTACTTTCCAGAGCATATTTATCATATATGCATTAACGTCTGTGTTAGTTCCAATAACCGTGTCGTCTCAGCACTGGCATCTGTCGATTGTCTTTTCCCACGTGAGTTTAGATTTTCTTATTTCTTCACATGCTGGATAATTTTGAATTGTATCATGAACACTTTGAAAGTTATATTATAAAATTCCGGGTCTTGTTTAAGTCCTATGAAGAATGTTGGTATATTTGTTTTCTTAGGCAACTGATTGGTTGGATTCATGTTGCAAGATCCAAGTAGTCTCCTGTGGTTTCAACGTCAGTTCCATTTTCAAAGCCTTTGCAAAGCTATTTAGATCTGTCTTGAATGTGTGCCACCCAGTGGCCAGTCTGGGACATTGGCAGTGGCCTATCTCCTCATTCAGTTCTTAACTGAACAACTGTTGGTGGGCTATTTAGGATCAGATTCATGCATGTGCAGCTTTGGAATGAGCCCAGGAGTTCATAAATGTACAGGGGTCATTTACCCAACTCTTCTACTTTCATGATTTATCTATCACTTTTTGGTCTTCTGTGGCTCCCTTTTCAGTCCTCCGGACAGAAATCCAGGGTTTCATCTTCCCTGTTCTGCTGCACACTTTCCATAGCTATACTCATATTTCAGCTAAGAGATAGGAGAACAGAGGATAACAAGGCAATGGGAGTTCACGCACTCTCATGAAACCACAGATCTTCTCATTGGAGAGTAACATCCCTTCCCTCAGAGTTTAAGACACGTGCAGGTCTCTGCTGCTCTGGCTGTCCCTACTGTCATTGCCATGAAGATGGGATGTGAGAGAACCAAAATAGAAGACAGAAAGAAAGAAAAGTAAGGAATTTTCTCAACTGTCTCTGATCTCTCAGAGATCCCTTTCTCATGTCTTAGACCAGAACTGGGGGATTTCTCCGGTGGTGTCAATATCCATTTCTGGATTTCAGGCTGTCTTGAGTCCAGGCTGGGGGATACCGGAGAAAATAATTCATTACTGGTTCTATAGTATTCCAGATTTTGGTCTTCTCCAATCTTCCTGCTATTTTCCACTTTCAGAATCTTCAAACAGCTGTACCAGGCATTCTGTACAGGTTTTATGGGTTCATTCAGTTGGAGAGATAGGGTGGAATGTACTTTGTCTTAGTCCAATATATTTTTTGAAAAAACTAACATGATATAGCATAAAAGCAAGGATGGAGTGAACGGTGTTGCATGCCAGATTTAGTAGTAAGTAAAAAAGTTGACATGATAGAACTCTTACTGTTTTGTCTTCTGCATAGAACGTGGTGACAGGAGCCAGATCTGGATTTGCTAGTTTGACAAGGCAGTGGAATTCCTTATAAGCACCAGCACTCATTACTCAGGCTTACTAAATTAACTTACTTGCTTAGGTTTCCTGAGCAGTTTAGTCTTGCTTTGGATCTGTGCTGGTCATTTTCACATGCCAGAAATCACTTGCTAATCACAACTCCCTGAGCAGGTGGTGGGGATCATCTTCAGATTAAGTGACTTGCTTATTATGTGACTTATGAGGTGAAAAATGCTGCCAGATGGATGGGGGGATGCAACTGACCTACTGAGTGGAAATGTAGAAACTAGGTAACTAAGCCTTTTTTCTCACCCCCTGAATGAAGTGGGATTTACTTCTATCATCATGGGTAACCCATATCCTGCAAACAATATGAATGGATAGAAAACTAACTACCTTGACCAGATCAGATTGCACTGACCTTGCTCACCACCCCAGCTTTTCCTTAGATGTCTAGACTCTAAACTCTCCATGTCTGCTAGCTTCTCTCTGCCTTAACTTGATCTGCCTTTCCAGATGTTTATGAAACCAATGAAAGCCTAAGTAGCAAAAGTCAGTGGTTTTCAGTTTAGGGCTACAGACAGACAGCGTTGCTGCCAGTCAGCTCTCTTCAGAAATCTGCCACAGGCTTTGGAACCCCTTCATGGCATCCACAATGGTGGATGCAGAAACTGTTACAAAAAACTCAAGCTAGGGAAATCCATATCTCCACCTATGGTCACAGAGTAGAGCATGAAAATAATATTTCATTGGTGGGATCTTGAATAAATCCAATACCCTATTGGCAAGGGAGTCTTGGGAAGTGAAGCTCCCTTCCAGGGTTTCCAGTCCTGGCCATTCAAGAAGAGAACTAAAGGGGTAGAATGAAGAATATTAAGTGCCAGCAGTTAATGAAACTAATCATGTTTAATTCCAGGATGTAGCGTTCTGTTATTGGTGCTAAGAGATCTATCTGCTACAAACAGTGGTGTAGAAGACCTCTAAGAGACAAGGGATCTATAACTGAAATTATATTTCTTGAAAATAGTGGGAAATACCTGAATTCACTGTAAATTGAGTTAATATGGATATTTGTGATAGAAAGCTTCATTTAAAATCACTTAAAGAATAAAATGCACCCAGAATTCCTAGTAAAACATGCTAATAGAAGTACCATAAAGAAAGGATGATGCATGTGTGCATGTTTTTCTATGAATAAGGGCAGCATTTTTTCCAGTTTTAAATATCTGAGCAATAATAAAGGAAAATTATTTTAACTTGTGGGTATTTTATTCCTATAGATGTGCAAATTCCAATGACCTTGAGTAACACTCATCACACTTGAATTTAACCATTTAAAATCTCTCATGATTTAACATCATGATAAATTAAAAAGAATTAAAAATTATTCTAGTGGCCTCAAAATGAGTATTTAGATACATTAGCAGCCTTCCAAAGTAGGACAGCAGTTATTCATTTTCAACTATATAGAGAATTATTGAAACATTTAGTATACAGTGGAAGATATATATATGCAGGTGAAGCATTTTGAAGTTAAAATACCTTCTGGAAGAATATTAATACTGCAAATAAGATGAAAGGATTTCACTTACTTCATTAAAATAGTATAAGATATCATTTATAAGAAGTGGATACCATATTACTAAACGTGTAGGTACATTCATTTTTAAAAGGGATTATAGCAATATAAAACAATTTGTTTCTCTATAGATCAAAGTAAACTAAGCAATGGACAAACGTGTAAAAACTGTAGTTTGGTGGAAACAAGTTCTTGGGCTTTAACTTCAACAAAACTATACACAACTTATATCCGGACTTAACTGATCTTGGCAGATTGCTTATTCAATATGATCTTCCCAGTAAAATTGCCTTCTGGAGTCATTTCATACTGTTTGCTCTAGCCACTCTACAGCAAATGTGGAATGATCATTTTCTACTCTGCATTACTAAAAGACTAGGTGGACCATACCTTCGGCAAAGAGCTAATTACCATTACATAGAAACTGTTATCTAAGTTAAAACAACCACCACTACCACCACCACCACCACAACAAAAACAAAAACCCTTCAAGGATACAATCTATCAAGCAAGACATAACTAACTAAATCTGACCTTACAAAAATTTTTAAGTTAGTATGTCATAATTCATATTTTTCTATTTTAAAGAATTCTAAGTGTATTTATTTTAGAAAGCAAGCAGGAAAGGGGCAGCGAGAGAGAATCCCAGGCAGGTTTTGCACTGTCAGTGCAGGGCCCGATGCCAGGCTCGAACTCACTACTGTGAGATCATGACCTTAGCTGAAACCAAGAGTCAGACGTTCAACTGACTGAGCCATCCAGGTGTCCCATATCCCATATTTTGAACTTCATCTTATGCATCTGAAATCTTTCCACTGTGGTTATAGCTTGGAAATAAGGTTGGCAGAACTGCTAAGATGGCCTACCAAAATTAACATGTTAATGCACAGAAATAGTATCATATTCATACTAGAATCGTTTGGATATACTTCACTGGAGCTATTTTTATGCTTCATGCTTCTTTAGTTTTCCCCGTGAAGAGGTCTACACGTTCCATACCCACATGACTTGTGTTCTGCCTCACATCTCCCAGGGTTTCAGAGCATGAAACTCATAACTGAAGGGACTGGATCTTGAAGCTATAAGTTCTCTCTCATATGGCACTTCAATAAATGATGTGGGTAATCATTATTATTTCTTTAAGGGTTGTTGGACTCATGGAAATATTCTAACATGGGCCCAGCCTATGAATTGTGTCACTGGACCCATCAATACAAAATCATTATGTCCTTCAATTTACTGCTGCACCCAAAGACCTCCTCCTTAATCTGCAGATCTTAGTTCCTCCAGGCAGGCAGAGCCCTTGTGCCCTTAGACTATAGGCTTTTACAGCCTCAGCAGTCCTAGCTCTGACCCAGGCCTCCCAGAAGTTTGAATGTTCTGTTAGCATTGATGGTGACAGAGAAGAAAACACTGCAGATGAAAAGTGTCCTGGATTTGTCAGAAAAAGGAGCACGTAAAGTTTCAGTTCAAGAAGCTTTTTCCTTCCAGTTGATTCTAGAGTTCTGTGAGGCAGATGTTGGCCTATCTGACAACTCAGCCAAGAAAGAGCTGTAACTTCATAATCCGACAATAGATAGCAATGGATGGTCTTGAACCCAGAGCTCCTTACTCAAAGATTTCATGACCTGTCCACCAGTGATATTGGCTTTCAAATCTTGTTTCCATTTTGTTGACAGGTCATATTTAAATCCATGGAAAGAGGCATTAATATTTCCCTACCCTATGTTCAAAAATACTCCCAAGAATTTCTTTGAAGCATACATGAAAACTATCCACAAGTCACAACTCCAATAAGGAATGCTGTTCTATCATATGAGTACACCTCTAATCATGCTCCCGGCGGGGCTTGGGGTGTATCTGGAATGTGTGTATAAAGCCAACAATCGTGGGATTACTGTGGCTAGCCTCTCAGTCTAGACACATAATGGCCTCCCACTCTACACTGTAAGTAGCACTTCACTAAGCTCCTAAGTGTCACCCCTTTCCTCTGTACTTTTAGAAAGTCCTGGAGAGTTCAGAGCATTTGCTTCAATGAAAATAGCGCTCCTCAGGAGCACTGTAATTACATAATCAGAAGGAACTGGCACTTGTAAGTAGTTACCTTCTAATATCAGAGTGATTATGAATCCATGAGCTCTTTGAATTTTCAGACCAAATTAAGTTTTAGTCATGCCTGCATTCGTATCTTGTTCCTACCTTTAATGGGAATCTTTCCAATATTTTATTGTTAAGGGGATATTGAATGTTGACTTAAGACAGGTTCTTTATCATGTTAAGAAAAGAGCTCTCCATTCCTAGCTTATGAAGTTTACAAAAGGAATGGGTGTCTTATCAAAGGCCTATTTAGGATCTTGGTTTACTCACACATTTGGCTAATCCCCTAATCTTAAACTGTTTAGTAGTAAATGCTCACATAATCATATTTTCATTCTTTAAAACAATTTTTTAATGTTCATTCATTTTTGAGAGACTGAGAGAGACACTACATGAGTGGGGAGGGGGGCAGAGAGAGAGGGAGACACAGAATCCAAAGCAGGCTCCAGGCTCTGAGCTGTCAGCACAGAGCCCAATGTGAGGCTTGAGCTCACAAATTGTGAGATCATGACCTGAGCTGAAGTCAGACACTTAACCGACTAAACCACCCAGGTGCTCTTGTTTGTTTTTTTTTTTAATTTTTTTTCATAATTTCATTCTTTTAATATCCAGGCTCCTTTATGTCATTTGTGTCAGCTTCATGGAAGTAGGAAACATCCAGATTTTTATATTCTGCAACATTCTCAACATTGAAATTATTACATAAGCATTATAAAGAATTCATCATTAAATCTAAGTTGGTGTATTGGGTGTGCTTTTTTGCTACTAACTGTCCAATTTATATTTTCATCCTTGCTCATTATTTTCCCATAGCTTTACCTGATTCCCATATGATTTTGTTTTCTGAACCTTTTATTTATTCCTCATTTCAGGCTTTTCTTTGGGGGGAATCCAGGCTAAAACAGTATCTTCCAACCTAGCACTGGATATTTATTCTTTAGAAAGAATGAACCAAATGGGCTTTAGACCACTGCACCCCAGGCACAGTCAAGAAAAAATGAGTTTCTATGCAGAAAACAGGAGCTTTAAATGAAAGTCAGCATAATGAATGGGGAAACCTTGAGGTCTTCTCCTTAGCTAGGTACCACAGTCTATTATCTTGGTTTATACACTGTACATAGAGGATCAAAAATTTATTTTAATGGAAGATTCTTTTTAAGACTAAAGAAAAATGCCTACAGATATTGACATTGTCAATTCCCCCAAACATTGGCCACATCCTGTTCTGCCACCCTTCAGTGAAAGTCACAAGTTAATGAGTTCTATTCTTACACAAACATCTTACAATCAGTTTTTTAGTGAAATTCCTAAGTAGAAATGGACAGGGAGAGACTATCAAGTAGCACCAGGAAGCATCTAATATGAAAACGGAGACTAAACCCAACAAGAAAACAGGAAAAATGAATATAGAAGGATATAGGCAAAATAGGGTGCCCACAGCACTCCAAATAAAAGCATAATATTCTGAAAGATAAGAATATATAGGCCCCTGGGTGATTCAGTCGGTTAAACATCTGACTCTTGGTTTCAGCTCATGTCATGATTTCATGGTTTGTAAATTTGAGCCCCACATTGGGCTCTGCGCTAACAGTGTGGAGCCTGCTTGGGATTCTCTTTCTCTCCCTCTTTAGTGCAAGTGAGCTCTCTCTCACTCTCTCTCTCAAAAATAAATAAATAAACATTAAAAAAAGAATATACTACATCCATAAAACAAGACATAGATGCTATACACATTTTTAGAAAATAATCAGAAATAAGTAAGATATTTTGAAAATTGATTATAATACAAACAGAAAGAGCAATATAGAAATTATGAACAGACAATAAGATGGAAATAGAAATAGAGTGGGAGAAAGAATAAAAGAGAAGGAGTCAGAGAAGAAAAAAGGAGAAAGAGGAGGAATACAGCGATGGGAGTGAACAGTGAGGTAATAGGGGTGTAAATCTAGGGGGAAGAAAGGAGAGAGAAGTCAAGGAGGTAAAGAAACAGAGGAAGAGAGAGACAGATAGAGGAGCAGGAATTGATGTGGGAGAGACAAGAAAGGCAGGCAAAACAGTGAAGGTAGAAAAGGAGAAAATCAGGGAATAGAAATAAGAGAGTGTCAAGAAGGGCAGAAAGAGAGAGCAAAGCAGGTGGGAAGCAGAGATGGATACTGACAAAAGCAAGCACTGAAAGAGAAAGAAGCATGAAAACAGAGTAAGGAAAACCAAAGAAGAACGGGAAATCAGAGAAGAGAAGAAAACAAGAGAAAGACAAAGAGAGGAAACTAGAGGGGAAAATATGTGGATGGGAACAGACTGAGAGGAGAAAGAGAGAGAGCATAGCTTGAGGGAGAAATTCACATACATATACCATATATTCTATTAATAAGACTAGGGTATTATTTTTTTAATTAACAGAGGGTTGAAAGATGAACCTGGGGAAATTTCACAAAATGCCCAACAAAAAGACAAAGATAAAGAAAACAGGAGCCAATGTAGATTACAAAGCAACCCATGAAGTGAAACATGTAAATAATGGAAGTTCCATAAGAAAAAAAAATGTACCAAAAAGACGGGGAGATGAAATTATCAAAGAACTGATACAAGATATTTTCCCATAATTGAATGACATGAACTTCCAGATTGAAAGGGACCACCAGGTGTCTGATACGATAAATGAAAAATGACAAATAACTAGGAATGAATTAGGTAAATCGCTAAATCTTTCAGTGAGATATAAGAGGTCAGTTTCAAAGGATCCAGAGTTAGGATGATTTTCAACTTCTTAACAGCAACCTAGAAGTAAGAAGACAAAGTACAAATGCTTGAAAATGTGTACAAGTGATCTCCAATCTAGAATTCTAGAAGCAATCAAGGGCAAGGATAAATTAATGATATTTTGAAATACACTCATTTAGTAAGATTTACCTTCCGTATACTTTTGATCAGATAACTACTAGACAGAAACTCCAACAAGATGAGGGAATAAACTAAGACAGAGGAAGGACATGATCCAAGACATAGGGAATCCAACAAAGGAAGTAGGTGTAGGGAATTTCCAGGATGTGAATGAAGGGAAGCCTTGGGACAACAGTTGTCTACTTGGGTTCTGGTTAAATCCACCCCATGGAATTTTAGAGTATTTGTTAGAGAAGTTTTAGACAACAGAAAAATTGAGAAGAAAATACAGAAGATTTCCATATATCTTATGCCCAGTGTTCCCTATTATTAACATCCTGCATTAGCATGGTGCATTTGTTATAATCAATGGACCTATATTGATACATTGTTATTAAGCCATGTCCATACTTTTTCATATTTTCCTCAGTTTACGCCAACTCTCCTCTTTCTGTTTCAGGATCCCATCCAGGATGGCGCATCACATTTTGTTGTCGTGTTTCTTAGCTGCGGTAATTTCTCAGACTTCTCTTGTTCTTAATGATTTTGACAGTTTTGAGGTATCCTGGGCAGGTATTTCATAGGTTACCCACTATTAGAATTTGTCTGATGTTTTTCTCATGATAAAATTGAGATCATGGGTTCCTGGGAGGAAGATATCACAGGTGAAGTGCCATTTTTATCACATAATATCAAGAGTTCTTATTACTCTTCTCATATGTTTATGTTGATGTTGACCTTGATCACCTGGCTGAGGTAGCATTTTTCAGCTTTCTCCATTGTAAAGCTTTTTACACTGCCTTCTGTGGAAGGACATGACTATGCACAGCCTAGATCTAAGGAGTGAGAAGCGGTACTCTCTTTCCTTGAAGGTGGAGTACCTTCATAAATTATTTGGAATTCTTTTGTGTGGGAAATTTGTTTTTTCTCCCACATATATTTATTTATTTATTTGATCATGTATTTGTATCAGTTCAGATTCAAGGATATTCATTTTATACTTTGGATTATAATACAGTACTACTTTAACTCTGTTGCTCAAATTGTTCTAGCTTTGGTCACTAGGAGCTCTTTTGGTTGACTCCTGTGTACCTTTGACATACCCTCATCAGTGTGTGTGTGTGTGTGTGTGTGTGTGTGTGTTTCAACAGTTCCTTACTTGTTGCCTCTAAAAATGCTTCAGGCACATCTTGTATATTTTCTGTCCTAGTCCAATATTCAGTCATTTTCCTGAGGAGCCTTGGTTCCTTTTATTGGACCATGTTATTAAAAAACAAGATCTGAGCACTAGGTATGCTTTTTGCTAGTGGGTTATCATTTGTTTGGGGGCCTTTCAGCTAATAGCACAGCAATGTATGTATGTAATCTAACCTGTGTATATAGACATATTTGCGAGTGTCTTCTATGGAACTATCTGTATTTATGGTAAGTTAAGCATGAGCTCATTCTGATGTCTCCAGCTCTACTCCATTACCACGTGGATCATTCAGGCCTCCTCTGGTAACTTATCTGTAAACTCGTATTGCGGCAGTGAAAAATCTGGACCCCGCCATTCTCCATCCACTCACTCACTTGTTCAATTCCAGTATATATGGGTATCAGTAAGGAAATTGTTAACAGATAACCCAGTGGGAGAAAACTTCATCAACTGTAACACATTCTTCTGTGCCTTTTGTCTTATAGACCCCTCCTGCTGCCAAAGTTACTTACATCTGCACCTGTCTCCTCCATCCCTGAAGTGAGATTGTTTCCTATGTTTTAACACAGTTAGATGCTCTTGTCACAGTCTGAATTCCTTCCTTGCATCCCTAAATCTTCTAAATGACTTTTTAAAAATATCATATTGGGGCACCTGGATGGCTCAGTCGGTTAAGCATCCTACTTCAGCCCAGGTTTGTGAGTTTAAGCCCTGCATCGGGCTCTCTGCTGTCAGCATGGAGATGCTGTCTCTGTGCCCATCTCTCTCTGCCCTTCTCTGCTTGCACTCTCTCTCTCTCTCAAAATAAATAAACATTTAAAAAATATTGTATTATTATGTTTGCTCTTTGTGCTTTTAAGGTCCATGTATTTTGATAAAAGCATTCTCATGTGTCCACCTTACAGTATTATACAGAACAGTTCTATTTCTCTAAAAATCCCTTGTGCCTCTCCTATAGTAGACCCCTTGGTGAATTCTGATTATTTTACTATCTGTACAATTTTGTGTTTTCCAGAATGTCATATAATTGGGTCATACAGTCTCCCTTCTTGTGGTTTGGTAGCTCACTTTGTTTAATTCCTGAATAATATTCCATTGTACCACAGTCTATTTATCCACTCACCTATTGAACGATAGCCTTTAGTTTTGGGCAATTATGAATAGGCTGCTATCAATATAAGCATGCAGGTTTTGTACGGGCATAAGTTGTCCATTCAACTGAGTAAAACCTAGGAAAATACCCAGGAGCATGACTGCTGGACTGGATTGTAAGACCATATTTAGTATTGTACAAAACTGCCACACTGTCTTCCAAACTGTCTTTCCATTTCCAACAGGAAAGAATGAGAATCCCTTGTGTTCTGCCTTCCCACCAATATTGTCAGTGTTTGCTATTGTCTGTTTAAATCTTTGCTTCTAATGGGGTATAGTGTTATTTCATTGTTGGCTTAATTTGCAATTCCCTAATCACATGCAATGTTGAGTATCTTTTCCTAAGGATTTGCCATCTGTGTGTCTTCTTTGGTGAGGCATTAGTTTGATCCTTTGCCCATTTCTTAATTGGGTTATTTGGTTTTTTATGGTTGAGTTTTAAGAGTTCATTGTATATTTTGGAAACAAGTCTTTTATCAGATATGTGTTTTACAAATATTTTCTCCCAGTCTGTGGCTTGTGTTCTGATTCTCTTAAAAGTGCCTTTCACAGAGCAGAAGTTTTAAATTTTAATAAAGACAACATTTTATTTTATGGATTCTGGTGTTTGTATTGTATCTAAAAACTCATCATAAAACTCAAGGTCTCTGAGGTTTTCTTCTAGAATTCTTATAGTATTGTGATTTATATTTATATGCACATTTTTGGTTAATATTTTGTGGAAGGTGTAGGGTCTATGTCTAGATTTATTTATTTCTGCGAATAATTATTCAACTGTTTCAGCACATTTTGTGAAAGCATTATCCTTTCTTCTTTGATTTACCTTTGTTCTCTGGTCAAGGATCAGTTGACTTTATCTGTGTAGGTCTACTCTGGGCTGTTTACATTGTACCACTGAACTATGTGTCTATTCTTTTATCAGTGCAATGCTGACCTAAGAAAGCTTTGTAGTAAGTCTTGACATTGGGTAGTGTCAGTTCTCTGACTTTGTTCCTCAGTATTGTGCTGGCTGTTCTGGGTCTTTTAACTTTTCTATATAAACTTTAGAAACAGTTTGTTAGTATACACAAAATAGCTTGATAGGATTTTTATTGTGAATAAAGGAAGGAATAGATTGAGTTGGGAAGAATTGACATCTTAACAATATTGAGTCTTCCAATTCAGGACTATCTTTACATTTATTTATTTTAAAAATTTTTTTAAAATATTTCTTTATTTTTGAGAGTGTACATGTGCGAGAGAGAAAGATTCAGAATCTAAAGCAGGTTCCAGGCTCCAAGCTGTCAGCACAGAGCAGGACATGGGGCTCAAACTCACGAACTGTGAGCTTATGACCTGAGCTGAAGTCTGATGTTTAACTGGCTGGGCCACCCACCCAGGCACCCCTATTTTTACATTTGTTTAGATCTTGATTTCTTTTATTAGAGGTTTATAATTTTCAGCATCCATATTTTCTTATATATATACTATATATTATATATGTAACATACATATATATATATATATATATGTTAAATGTTTAGTTATTTTTGAGAGAGGGAGAGGGAAGGGCAGAGAGAGGGAGACAGAGAATCCCAAGCAGGCTCTGCATTGTCAGTGCAGAGCCTGATTTGGGAGCTCAGTCTCACAAACTGTGAGATCATGACCTTAGCCAAAATCAAGAGTAGGATACTCAACAAATTTATACCTAAGTGTGTCATTTTTGGTGTGCTATTGTAAATGGTATTGTGTTTTTAACTTCAAATTCCAACTATTCATTGCTGGTATATAAGAAAACAATGGGTTTTTGCACATTAACTTGCATCCTGCAAACTTTTAATAACCAGCTCTTAGCTCAGGACCTTTATTCATTTATTTATTCATTCATTTATTTATTTATTTATTTTAAAAATTTTTCTACAATCATATCATCTGTGAACAAAGACAATTTTATTTCTTTCTTCTCAATAGGTGTACTTTCATTTCTCTCTTTGTGTTACTGAGTTGTCTAGGGTGTCTAGTACAACACTGAAGTGGTGAGAAAGCACTTTCTTACCTCATTCCCGTATGGAGGAAAGTATCTACCTTCTCAGTATTAAGTATGATACTAGCTATAAAAGTTTTTGTAAGTGTTTTTTTTTAAAATCAATTTGAGAAAGTTCCTGTCTATTCCTAGTTTGTTGAGAAGGTTTTTTGTTGTCGTTCTTTTTTTTTTAAAATAGTTTATTGTCAAATTGGTCTCCATACA